>CATIWR010021592.1:0-33896 GCA_949677035.1 Omphalea diandra | reverse complement strand
AAAAGTATAAGGAGCATTTAAGGATTAAGAGATGGATGAAGGTGCTTAAAGAGTGAAGAAGAGGGACTAAAAGAGGAAAAGTGACCTTCCAACCAATGGAAATGAAGCACCATGATTTTATATTATTATAATAAGTTTATACCTGCTAATTAGGGTAGAATTGAGGGGTAAGTTAGGAGGTATTGCAAAGAGAGAGTGAGAGAGAGCTAAAGAATAAGAAGAAGAAGAAGAAGAGAGGGAGAAGAGTGAGCTGCCTATGGTTTTATAATTCTGGGATAGTATGTAAGTTAATTTATCTTCTTCTCAACTGAAATTAACCTCTCATGACATGTTAATCATGCATGGTTAGTGAGAATTATGGAGTAATTGAACTAGAACTCTTGGATGGAAGTTATAAACCAAGAGAACAAGAGCTGATTCTGTTAATTTTGCTATTGAAGCAAAATTTTACACTCATGATTTCATAACCCTAGAAGAGGAATTAGGGAAAGTGAAAAATATAAAAGTTGTAGCTTTATGTCTCATATAAATGTGTATGAAACAGTTTTGCTTGATTTTGTGTATGTGAGGAGATATGACTCCTTCAGTAGGACTAGGTCGAATCCGAACCGAGATGAACTCAGTCTTTTGTTTTCTTATATTTTGATGGCTTTATGTTCTGATTTTGACAAAGTGTAAAACATGAAATTTGTAGGGTTATGTCCTTTCTAAACACTTGTAAACCATTTTTTATTGATTTTCTGTGTGGAAAGAGTTATGGCTCATTGATTGGGACTAACTCTGTACCGGGGTGAAACCCACCTTTCTTTTTAAATTTGTTTTCCAAGTATTTGATGGCCATAAATTCAGAATTTGATGATGGTCCAAACTTTAAAGTTGTATATTTATGTCTGATATACATTCCTATGAAATATTTTCATGCCAAATCCAGCATGCTTGTTGAGATATTGTTCCTTCTTCATGACTGGTTGTCAACATGTTACAAACCTGCTCATCCTGAGATTGGTCCTTTGTTTCGGTGACCTTATAGATTGAATTAGACAATGAGTAAAACATGAAAAATGTTCCTTTATATGTTTTGTAACTAATGGTAGATTATTATTGCAATTGGATTTGTACAATTTAAGATACAACTAAGAGAGTAAGACCTACTCAGATTGAGAGATACTGCAACAGGGCAACATTTAAAAATTCCCCACATTTTGTGTGTGTCTGATATTGACTTAAAATTTGAATATGTTGTCTCATTATGTGTCTAGTTAGTTAGAAAAAAAAGAATCAAGTCATTTGGATCAGTATATCTAGAGTTATTATTGTGAGAGTGTAGCGAGCTCAGACTATCCTATTAGAAATATATGCATAAACACTAGGTCCACTTGCATGGATCATACCATAACTGCATACCAAGCATTCATAATCATTTTGACATACTTATAACCATGTATGTACCAAATTCTAGGATCTCAAAACTTTGAGGAAGCCCTAGAGAGAGAACCAAACCTACTGTAAAGGTTGGTAATTGTATGATATGATTATATTCTATTACATGTATATATGATTGAATTGTTACATGTTACATGAAAATATAAGTCAAGTGAGAATGATTGAATTGTTACATGTTACATGGGAATAATATGATTATGTTCTAATACATGTATATATGATTGAATTGTTACATGTTGCATGGGAATACATGCCAAGTGAGAATCAAATGCTCTTAATGATTACTTGGCATATCATTTGTGAATAAGCACTTCTACATGGAACTAAAAGGGCATTGTGACAGACTTGTCGAACACTTACGAATTATAAGGAGATAGACCAATAGGTCCCAAATCATATGTTACATGAATCACATGAATATCCCAGGAGCAATGTTTGCCTTGCTCAGTCACTATAAAAACAAAGTTATTGCATTTGCACTTGCATAGTCAATTATTATACTTGCAATGTATCTTGATGGTATTTGATTATAGATTATGCCATGAGAATTTGATTATTTTTTTTATTCACTGAGTCGCGACTCACCAAATCACAATTATTTTTCAGATACTGAAGCATAGACTTTGGACACTTTGGTACATAAAGTTTTGCATAGAGACACATGGAACACTGGTCGTCGGCTGAATTTCAACTCTCTCTCCTTGTGTCATACATACATTTGATAGGAACTAGTTATGGTCACTGGTCCTGACATTAGTTAACACATGTATACATTAAATACATATGGGATTATATATGTATGAAGAATAAACCTTAATATGTATGCATTTTTGAACATGAAATTCCATGATTTGTAACTGAAGATGATAATTACAGTTGGTGGTATTAGAGGATTCAAGCATACGCAGGGCAGACGTGCAAATCCTGGTGTGTATGACATCGTCGGGCCGACGGGCAAATCCCAGATGTTAAGTACTCTGATAGGTACCATCTGTAGCCACGTTGTAACGTTACAATTTGTGGTATCAAAGCTAATTTACAAATGAGAACAATGAATGCCACAGTTATTGGTTTGACAAATGAATTTAGATGTTACAATTTTGGTATCAGAGAGGGCTCAAGCATACGCGAGACAGATGTGCAAATCCCAATATGTATGACATTGCGAGGCCGACGGACAAATCTCGGATGTTAAGTGCTTTGATAGGTACCGATTGTAGCATTACAGATTATGGTAGAAAAAAATTAGCATCAAAGCAAATATGAACACGGTGGTTATGATTTATTGGTATCAGAGCAAATATGACCACGGTCGTTACAATTTTAGAGTTAGTAAATTTCATTTTATTATCTATAATTATACTTATTAATTATTTAATTTAAAATTTTTATGATTTATTTATTTTATAATTGATAACATATTAGATTTAAAAAATTGATAATATATTAACATTAGAATTCAATAAATTGATTATTTATAATTATGATAATCAAATTATTAATATAATGAATTTATTAATTTTAATTTTAAAATTAAATAAATAAATAATAAAATATTTATTTTTTATAAAATTTTTAAATATAAATATAAAATTTTTAATATATCAAAATATTAAATAAATTTATAGGAAAACTTGTCACACTAATGATGAACTCATGCCGGAAATTTTTGTAGCAAAGCGTAGCGATAACATTTTCGTCGCTAACGAAAATTCCATCGCTTTTCGTCGCTCAAATTTCATTGTCATTCTGTTGCTATTTTAACAACAAAATTTTAGTAGCTATTTCATCACTGAGCTTAATTACAAAATAACAACAGAATTTTAGCAATGGAAAATTTCGTCTCTCTAAGGTTGTCGCTAGCCCTCTAGCGAAGGAACAAAATTTTGCCGCTAGTGACAACCAGTCTAGTGATGGATATAAGTCCATTGCTAAGCAATTTTAGTGACAAATTTTGCCTAGTTAGCGACGAAAATTTTATCGCTAATCTGACAGATTTTTGTAGTGTATCCAATAAATAAAAGAACAAAAAAAAAATCATAAACCATATAAATCCCTTAGGCATAATTCTTCTGTATCACAATATTTCACAAATCTCCCTAAAAAAATCTTCATTGTTTCATTCATCAATATTTTCAGGAACAAAATCAAAGACTACTACCTTATAAACCCCAAAACTCACATGAATTACCCTCGAAAAGTGTAAATATAAACGATCAAACACTAAAAAAAGAAAACCAAAAATGGGTACAATCTTTCTCTTTGAGTTATTGTCCTCTCCTTTCTCATGAACTAAGCAACATATAAATCAATAAAACCAAGAAACTGTTAAAAACATGCAAAGCTATTAAAAAAGAGAGAGAGAGAGAGATAGGGTAGAAACTGACCGTTTTTCTTAAAATGACGAGAATCTTGGAGTGCCCAATCGACTTAATGATCATCCACTCAAACAAATCCTAATCCAATTTAGTCCAATTCAACTTGTATTCTCACTTCCAGTCCTACATTTTCTTTGCAACCAAACATAAATAATAAAGAAACCCAAAAAGAAAAATGTAAAATTACAAACCTTATAGTCCGAAGAGCGAGACTAAACGCAGAAAGAGAACTGCTCTACCGTATACACTGTCCATAGTAGAATTTTGTTCTTGGTCTCATCAGGTAGTACTAAGATCATATAATAATAATAATGAATTCAAGTACCATTAGTTCTCGGATGCGTTTGCGTTGTTTTAGTTGTGCAGGTCAGGTGTTAACATATATTGGGATTGAATACAGTTCTCCAATTCTAGCCTCAGCCATGATTGATTTAACTCCAGCTTTTACTTTCATTCTTGGAGTCATATCACTGCTAGGAGAAGAAAAAATTGAAAGAACGTCGGTGGTTCCGGGGCTGGATTCCAGGCGAGATTCCAAACCACATCGGAGTGGCCGAGGTGTTTTTGAATCGCTTTCGGTTTGAAGTTGTCGTCGACTAAATCAATGGCAGCAACTAACTCAAGCTCGCCTTAAATAAAACTCTCAAATAACAGAATCAGAAGCAAGAAGAAGACCAAGGACAGGAGAAGGAAGACCAGGACCAGCGGCTGAGAGAGAAAAAGGAAAACGAAAAAGAGGAGAAGGAGAAGGAAGCCCAGAGGCGGTGGTTGAGAAATGGGGAAATGAAAAGTGGAATGTTGTGGTAGGTTTAGGGCAACACATGATTAACTGTTTGCACCTAAACCTTCCTTTGTTTTCATTGCCATAGAATGCAACATGGACTTCTTCAAACACTTCGTCTTTGCCTTATCAATTTATTTTTACTCAGCTTCAATCTTAGCTCCACTTCTCTTGCTCTATAGCAACTGGATTTTCATCCTTACACTCCTTTAACTGCATCAATTAAGTGAGGAGTCATAACTAGGTGGACATGATATTCGAGCTACCTATTGAAAAAAAAAAAAAGCACATTTTGGACCCACCTCCGAAATTTCAAAAATACATTCCCTAAACCTTCTACCCATGTGCTCTTCTGACCAAGATGTCCTTGCTAGTGCTTCCATTCCATATTTACAATTTCTTCCATAGCTTGATGATAGATTAATCGCGAATATTTATATTAAAAATAAAAAACAATAATTCTCGTATCTGTATTAGTTTTTAAAAGTAAAGGATTTTTTTATTTATTTAAAAGTTTCTGTACATTTTTATGTAGCATATATGATATGTAACATATGTAGGATATATATTGATTTGTGAAAGACAGTGAAGATATAAGCTGGTAGAAAGCAAGTATTTTATTACATCTTTTTTTTTTAATTCTAAGAATGATGGCATGCTACTTTAGCGTAGACCAAGCCCTGAAATATCTGATTTCAGCTGATTATTAGCTACACAAAATCAGTAAAATGACAAATTAACAATGAATTTGATAGCTGCATCTTGCATGATCTTTGGTGGTGGTGAAGATGATTGTGTTCTAAGAAGAGTAGTCTACTTTCTCCATGTGAATAGATTATACAACTTCATTAGCATGTAATAACCAACAAAAAGAGAAGTAATCATGAGGAATCCCCATCTCCATGAATTCTGTACAAGATTGCTTCGTGAAGAGACAAGTTGCTTCATGTCTTTATCTTCTTCTCTGCAAACAAAAAAATTAAGATGTCTCTCTCTGTTAAAGGATGCCCAAGAACCTAAACTATGATTAAAATTTAAATGATGCAGATTTAGATGGCATGCCTTGGTGCTGGTTGACGCTTAGGCTTCTCGGCCGGCACTTCTTTTGGTATAGCCTTCTGGATTGTTTCTGACTGTGAAGGTTTACTTGAAGGCCTAGGTGTTGGCTCTTGAGGTTTACTAGTCGCAGCTGATGATGAAGGTTGTTTTTTAGGTGTAATACCTGGGATTGCAACGTTCTTCACCTGTAAAATTAGATACATTATTAGTCAAATGCAAGGTGCATTGATTTTTCTTGATTCATGCTGCCATTTAAGTTGATGATTATCGTGACATGTAACTTACCAAATACTTGAATTGAAGACTGTAAAATGTTTCAATGTATCTTTGCTTAGCATGCTTCTGTTTCTTATTTAACTGCCTCCAGAATCCATAAATGGATCCCATGTTCAGTACTTTATTTGCATAAATCTTCCATGTATAGCTGCAAGGATAACGAATGAATCTAGTCAGTGACAACAGAAAGGTTAGATATATGGTGATATTTACCATAATTTTCTTGTGTAATAGATGCAATTACCATTCGTATATGCGTTGCAGGCCAGCTGCTGACATCCTGTTCCAATATTCAGGATCTGTCTTGCATTTCTCAAAGAATTCGGCAATCTTGTTGCTTGATTTGTCCCCATCATTGGGATCAATGTGGAAACCTGAGACACCATCAACGATGATTTCTGCAGGGCCGCCTTGATTAGTAGCAAATGTGGGCAACCCACAATTCATTGCCTCAATCACTGTCAAACCAAATGCCTCATATAATGCAGGCTGCACAAAAGCTCCCTTGGTATCTGCAATGCACCGGTAGATCTCTCCATTGCGGTATCTGTCAGTTTGAGCTGATATCCATCTTATCTGACCCTTAAGTTGGTATTTCTCTATCAAAGCATGCATCTTTTTTATTTCTGCAATTTCTTCTCTATCTTTTGATTTAGATGGATCAAAGAATCCAGCAACAACGACAAGATTTACCAAGTTTCTGAGCCTCTTGTTCTTTCCATACCACTCAGTTAGCCCTGTAATGTTTTTCACGGTATCAAGTCTTGCCATGGAGAAGATAATTGGTTTGTTCCTATCTGCAAGATATCCACTGTTCGAGGCAAATGTTTGTAGGGGTTAATAAAAGTTTGTGATCACCTCTGTTCTCCAATAAATAATTGAACCTTCAGAAACTTACATGTGCTCATTGTTTTCCTCCTTGCTATAGATTAGTTCTTCAATGGCAGGATGCAAAGAAGTTAGCCGCCTTCGATTCTCTGTGTATGGGAAATAGACAGATTGATCAGCCCCAGGAGCAGCAATGTTGAACTTTGGATCAAAGACATTGATGCCTGAGACAACCCGGCAAAGACCAGGCATAGTAAATGCTTCATGGCTCTCATACTGTCCAGGCCTATCCTTGCTGAGGATAAATAAATTTATTTGAGTCAATCATCAGAATAATGTAAGTTATAATTTGTTCTGCAGGTGATGATAATTTAAAGACATAAAGGACTTACCTTCCCGCAATTTCTTGGTATGTGCTTGTTATGATAAAATCAGCTGCATTCATTGCAATCATGTCAGCAGTGAATTGACAGGAAAAATGGTATTTAGGATCTAATTGCTTCCACTTGGCATCTGAATCTTCATACTTGGTTTTCTCTAAAGCATGAGCTATAGTTCCCTGGATTTATAGCAGGCCAAAGTTTAGATCGTGAGCAAAGTGATATACAAGTATGATAAAGACTAATCGAGTTAGGCTTAAACCAGAGTTATGCCAAGTCTGTTAGCCATCAGAGATGCCACCAAGTTCCCATCACTGTAGTTACCGATTATGAGATCTGGTTTACGTTCCATATGTTCAAGTATCTTATCAGCAGCATCCTAATGATCAGTGAAGAGATCGAGAGAAAATCGCAGAAAATTTAGTTTGCAGTTGATGAGAACACATAGTGGAATTACATGAACATAATAGAAAGTAAAGAAGGCACTTGCCTGTGCAAATTTCTCCAGATAAGGATAGATATCGAAACGGGAAACCCACTGGGGCAGAACTCCTTTTTCTGTCTTGAATGGAACTCTAAGAATGTCGGAGTGCTTTGTACCAATGATAGGCTCTACTTCTTGGTTGCAATTTGTTCCTTGAGCTTCTGGGATAAGTCTTGTTACCTGGATGCACATGAAGATAATGTAGAGGCATTACTTTTGAAATCTTTCATTGTATGAAAAATGTTAGAATTTTGAGCTCGTATATGTGTAACTCACCACAAGAATCCGAGGTTTCATGTGGAGGCCTTGCTGCTTGATTCTGAGCAGCAGCTCTTCCTCCAGTGCTCTTACTTGATCAAGAATGTAAACCACCTATAAATGGGCATATTGTACTTTCGAGGAAGCATTATAGATTAAATTAAATATTTTCTGTTTTGGACTTGTGGATTAATGTCAACCTAGTAGAGGTTATTCCTCAGGCATCAAATTTGACATTTGGAAATATATGAAACCGATTATTAGGATGCAGGAGAACATTTTTTTATGACATTTTTTGGGATTTCTTAGAACGCACCTGGCCACCAGTATCTGGCAATCCAAGGACGTTTTCCTGACCAAAGTAGCCATGAGGAGAGAAAATTACGATGCTGAACATGTTAGGAAGCCTGCTGAAGAACAACTCTAGCTTCACCGCATCTGGGGCTTGAAGTGATTCAGAAAGCAACCTCATTGCCTCTTTAACTCTTTCTGCAGTATTCCCCCATCCCTTCTCAAACCCCAACTCTTTCAGCCTGATAAATGCCACATGTCATGTGTGCAATCAGTAAGTTAAGACATTTATGTTTCACCAAAAGGAAGGTTTGCAAAGGACAAATAAATGGATACATGAATGACCTTGGCTGGAAATGATCATATGAAGTGTCTTTTTGATATGCAGAGAGAAAGGTTTCAGCAACGATCAATGCTGCTTGAAGCTTGTCGACTGTATCCAGCTTTTCGTTAATCACAAGGCTCTGCATGTTAAAACAGGCATTAACCTTAGCTTCCAATCACCAGTCTTTTATTTAGAGTTTATCTTGCTAAATTGGATACCTCGTCCTGATAGTTAAGGGCTAGTAAATAGTCAAGCAGAGGCTTTGCACTACTAGAGATCCCACTAAGCTTTGAAGACATGAATTTTGAGAAGTAGCTCATTCCATTCCCAATCGAGGAAGAAAGAGTCAGGCGAGGATTTGAGAAATCCACAGCTCCAAAATCTATTTCCAAGGCATTTTCATCCTTGGCCCTGCTCAAAAAGAAAGTCATATTCATTTTTCACAATTAAGAGCTAATTTGTTTGAAAGATTTCCACTAAGAACTTGCATATACCAGTTTTCATCGAAGATCATTTCTTTGAACTGTAAATATTCTGCAGGAGAGATACCATCTACATTCAAGTCATTAACATTCACTTTAACATATTCCCAAAATCCAGGATTTGGCCTTACAGCAAAAGCAATATAAGGTGGAACAACAGCTGCCTCCTGCAAATTTATGTAGAAACAACAGTTTAGTCTATACACATGCATATATGCATATGATCTCTACATTACATGTGTATAAAGAAAAAGAGAAGGCATACCTGAGTGGCACTCAGGATGTAACCAAGTAAGCCTTCCAAAACTTTTTTCTTTTCAACCTTGTCTTGTATCGTTTTCTCCATTTCCTCCATTATATGTTGGCGTTTCAGTAATTTTTTCCCAGTTGCAGTAAAGCTTTTATTTTTCATATATTAAACCGAAAAGGTCCAAGAAAGAAAAGCGGATCACTTATTTGTCTTCAAAATTAGTTCAATGAAAGAACACAAAAAGAACCTGTATGAAAGAATAAAACAAAACACCTAGAAAAACATCTCTTCATGTGATAGCGGCTCTGCCTCAACGCATCAGGCATACTTTCTGCAATACTGTCGGATCGCTTGAGCGCCTTTCCAGAAGCCATTTCGACAAAAGATAACACAATGTATTTCCAAAACAGAAAGATTTTTGAACGGACAATGTAGTGCTGTGTGTTGCAATTGATGCCGTAATGTATTTATACAGAAAGTGGATAATGGAAGTAGTACAATACTATTTAGGCTTTGGCTAGGAGAAGGAGCATTCCTTAGAACCATTGGTAGGAAAGAAAGATTGAAAGAAAGAAAGGAATAAATTTAGCTTGCCTTTTGGTCAATGGAGATCTTAAAAGTGGAGGGAAAAGAATTCTATACTGTCATTAGAGATGGAAGACTGGTGATATATGCTTTCCTTCTCCTCGTATGTCAACATTTCAGGCCGCCTTTCCCTATGCAGCCACCTTTTAGAGCTTCAATATTTTGAAATTTTCTTCACTGATGATATGTTTTTAACAGCATTTGAACAATATCACACGCTGCTTCTTTTTCTTACTTTTTCTGATGGATTTCAAGTTTTAACATTCTTTGGCTAAATTTCAAGTTAGCTCTACTGCTTTTTCAGATATGCAGAAGTTACCTTTATAATTTTAGTAGTTATTTTTTTGCAATGTTTCTTTTTAGAGAAAAAAAATATTGTTTTATTTACAACTAAATGACATTAGCCATATACTGATAATATCAATATGACATCAAATTTCTTCAGCATTCTCACCTAAAAAGATAATATTAACAAAGACAAAAATTCTATTAAAGATAAGTAAGGCTTTGAGACACACATGATAAAGGAATTACTTGCTTTCCTATTATCACCCTTTTTATGTTAAATTATAAATAAATAGCTAAATATTTTATAATATTTTAGCCATTGCTCATGTGTACATATGGGCCATTCACTCTTCAAATGTTACAGAAGTAGACATCAACTTCAGGGTTATTATCAGCACTGGCAAATAATTAGTGAATATACACTTAGAATAAAAAAAAGTATCGGACATAATGGGAACACACGGAACACATACAGGATATACGGAAAAATATGTCCTCCATGTTTTTTCTTTTTTTCTTTTTTTTGACGCTGCAGATACGCCAGGGACACAAATTTAAAATTTTTTTAAAATTTTAAGGTCAAATATGAAAGGGAGGGTTTTTTTTTTTTAAAAAAAAATATCTCTAATAATATTGGATTAAAGAATAAAGAACAGAACTTGTCAACATTGTAAAAACTCTCAACTGCTTGACAACTATACTTCTGTCTCTTCCCATCTAATTCTTTTCTCTCCTGTTTTTTTCAGTATGATGGAACTTTAACCGTTCTACCTTGTTGCTTGAATATTATTTATTCATATTTGCGTTATTTTATATATATATATATGTGTGTGTGTGCGCGCACACACACACATCATGCCTGCCATACCGTGTTTCTTTTATCGTTTTTCATATCTGTACCTGTATACATATCTAGTCAATGCTTCAAAGAAAGTTATAAGCACAAAATTGTTCATATTTTCTTCCATTCTTATTTTTTGTTTATAGCTCTTATTCTGAGGGGAAGGATGTTTCTTCTTTACTAATAGCATAATCAGGTAAGTACAAGTCAGGTAAATATACCTGTGGCTAGAATTATAAAATATGGACAGCTAAAATTGAATCTCCCTAAAGTATATAGGTTGAGGTTCAAGCAGACAGTTCAAGTATGGATGTCTGCAGATGTATAAACAACATATTCTACTGAGTTTACATGGTACGGACATGCTGTATTCCTTTTTCTTTAACATGTTCAAGAACCTCAAGTCAGTGTCTCCTCTCACTCTGCGTCTCCTCCAGAATGGGGCTTGTGTCCCGGCCAATGACACTAAGATGCTGAGAATCAATATATACACTCTGAAGCTCTGGTTGCTGCATGTTAAGACGATTGGTGTCATTGGAAGACTGAATGAAATTCTGAGATTCTGCCAACATCCGGAAATATGCATGAGGTCCCCAGCCTGCATATTGCATACAACAGATAAGAAACTTATGCAGAGGAAGTCACACAACTACTGCACACATGCGAAAATCCTGATTGGCACTATTTTGTTATAGCAATGCTAAAATTACATGGATGAGAGACTTGCCTAGGTAGTTGAACCAAAAGCAAAAACTACCAAATCCAACCACCAGCAAACACATCCCTTAATGCATCTGCCAATTCGGAGATTGTATATAAAAAAAATGTCCGATGCTTTTGAAACATCAGAAGAACTGACCGAAATAAACATTTTATTTTTCATAAAAATTTGACTTTAGAGTTTCCTGTTGAATTCCATGAATCAAAAAGTGGTTTAATGCTCAGAATGTGGACAGCTTAAGAGACCTAAGGAACCAGTGCAACGTGGTTTCATGTTCATATAGAATTTGCATAGACAATCTTCACCAAAGACAGCAGAAAGTTTTTGTATAACAGGTAATACAAGGTTCCATGTCTTTCTTCAACATATCATAGAGAAATCCAACAAGAAAAACCGAAAACCTTAATATTTTGAGACAAAACTGTAGGAACACAAGAAACCAAATTCTGAGAAGCCAACAGCAGCCTTCTTATCATTACTATGTTTTACTTTTTGAAAAAGCAATCCAATGTCTTTTCACAGAAAATGCATGCGCAGACTTTACCGCCTGTTCCTAGCATTTCCATTTTACCCACTTTGGAATGTCGACTAACAAACAATTAAGAACATATTGTGCAGAATAACGTAAAAGAATTGTATAGATAGCGAACTGGAGAAGGAAGACAGAAGAAGGTACCATCTATATCATATGGGGGTGGGAAAAATTGCAGGTAACAAAATGAAGCAACTGTCAGCCCTGGACACAAAGTTAACAAGGAAATCACAAAGGTTTCGTAGAAAGTAGCAAGTAGTAATCAACAAAGTCCTCAACAGACCTATAAGACCCCCAGTAAATACATCCTGCCAGTGATGCCAATAGTCATCAACTCGAGAAACGCCAACAAGAGCTGCAATGAGTAATGGTAGGAAAATGATGCAAAGCTTTGCAACGTGGCCTCCACGATCAAACGCCTTAATTTTCCCAGATAAGTACCATGCTAGAAAACCAAGACCTGCAAAGGACCCTGCACATCGACAACCAAATTTCTCTTAGCTAACATCTCATTATCAATGCTACACATAAGCATCATGAATTCCTCAAGACAAGGAGCTTTTTAGAAGACGTGTTTGGCAAGATCAAAGCAATCAAGGCAAAATAGAAATTTCTCATAATTAATTAATTTTTCTTGAAAATAGCATAACCTTGTAGAATGGGAAGAAACTGATAGCCATACAACTTATAAAATTTTCTTTAGCTTCTGTTTTATCTAATGAAGCATAAGCCTTGAGAAACTGAAATAAAGTGACATATGCTAATGTAACATGAAGAAACTATAAGCAAAACAGAAATATTTAGAATTTTTTAAAATTGCATGCTACTAGTTTATAGGATGTTAAGAAGCAGTTAAGGGCCCTTCTCTTTTCTTCTGATCTCATTCCTTTTCTTATCTGCTGCATAGTTATTTTCGTTTTAATAATTCAACTTGGATAAATTCCAACATGGAGATTGAATGCAGCAGCAGCAACACTGACTGAGTGACTGAAATTGAACCGGACCAAACTGCTCTGATACCATATTATGAAATTGAAATGCAAAAGCGAAAGGAATGGAGAGGCTAGGCCAACAATGGATGAGCTTATGGACTTGAATCCAAGTATAGCCAAAATGATTAGAACTAACCATTTGGTCTGGTGGACTGCCAAACTACATGTGAATGAACTTGGAAGAAAAGTCAATTTAATAAATGGATCCATTAAGTAAACATCATCACCTAAGTCAATATTGGAAGAAAAAGCAATAGATTATGGAATACCATCTTGGAACCTATATTTTTCTAGGAAAATATCATTAACAAAACCACATTTGTGCGCATTCCATGAAATATCCAATAAAGATAGCTAATTTTACTTTATATTCTGGAATTTAGCATAACAAATAAAAGCAAGGATAATCTGGAACTGAGGAAAAAAAGCTTATACAGTACCAGCACGCTTACATTACGACTACAAGGATGAGTGAAAAAAGAAGGCTAAAGAGATTATATGCAGACAGAAATTTCCAACAACGCATATCATGGAAAGGACAAGGCAACAAATGAAGTAGAAAATCTAATATGTCTCACAAAACATGCAATTCTTGGAATTGATTGGATGCTGCTTACATGAAGTATGTCCACTAGGGAAACTTTTATGTCCTTCCTTAATGATACTCTTCTCTCCAGTACATATAACATCAGTTGTGACAGGATCAAACACCTGGACACACAACAAATGTATATTGATTGAGTAAACGTATGAGAATGAGTAAAAACTCAGTTATCAAAACTATACAATTAGGAATGAAAATTAGAACGGTTAGTTAACAGGAAACTTACCCCCTTGCCATTTGGAAAACAACGCCAAAAGAAGTCAGGTCTAGGACGGCCAACAGCATCTTTAATGGCATCAGTTATAACAGCAGTAATAGAAACAGAAAACAGAAGGCCTACATGCATTTTAATTCATAGTATGATCATTTGTACAACACATAAAAACAACAGGAACAACAACAACAAGAAAAGAAAGATCACAAGAGACTGAGAGCTACCCAGTATAGCATGGTGAAGATCATATACATCTCTTCTGATAAAATAGTACACAATGATGATGACAAAAGGCAGCAATATGGCCACAATCTATAGGCAGAGTTGCGGTGAGACAACAAAAAGAAAAAAAAATCAAAACTTTTTTTGTTTTTTCATCAAAACAAAAATTTCCGATATAAGAGACTAAATGTTAAAGTTGAAACATACAGGAACAGCCCAAAAAGGCACAGTATTATCTTTCAGTGGGTAGGATAAGTCTGTCAACATATCCCTTCCAACGAAACGGTGAAATGGTTCTATAACATTTAAAATGGCATCAATCACCACAAGAAGCAAAAGAATCAACCAGTCATGCATATGTATCCGTGCAACTTTCAGTCCATGAGATCCTACGGTGTGAGAACCCAACTGAATTTCCGGCATCTTTTCACTGTTACCAATTCAAATTATAACGTTAACTGAAAATTTCAACTACCCAAAAATCGAAATATAATTTCCAGCTAGAAACTCTCCCCCCCCCCCTGTGCAAAAAGAAAAAAAAAAAAAAACTGGAAGATGACACCAAAAAGAACAAACAACGCCAAAAGAACTTTACAATTACGTGAAGATGCTAAACAAGTGTCCAAACAGTAAGTGAAAAAGAGAGTGAGAATTTTGCATTAATCAAATTGAAATGTATTTAGCTCCAATTTACCAATATCAAGTATAAGAAAAAAAAAATCATAAGAAATGGAAGAAGAACTGACCTGAACTGAAGAAGAAGAAGAAGAGAGAATTTTGGCATTTGATGTTATTTATGGAAGCAGCGAAAGTGAAAGTGAGGAGGAGTTGTTCCTTTTAAGTAAAAGAAAGAAAGAAAATGCGCGTCGCCGTTGCTTATCTTTTCTTCGAAGATCTTTAAATTTAATCAACGCGTGAATTAATTTTCATTATAAATTTTGTTTATTTTACAAAAAATTTTTTATTTTTTAATATTTAATATATACTAGAAATTTTATTTATATATTCACATTATATGTTATTTAATATAAAAAATTAAATTAAAAATAAAATTTTTTTATAATTTCCATGGATCACATTAATTATTATATTAATTATTAGCAATCAGTAAAAATATTAATAGTAAAAAACAACTAGTTATAAGTATTTAGACACGTACGTGTATATAATTTATTTTTCAGTGAAATTAATTTTAAATTTTAAAAAATAAATTTTTTAATTAATTTTTAAATATAGTAAATCTTAAGAATGTAAAAAAATATATAGTATTTTATTAACAGGAGGATAGGAAAAAGTGAGTAAATAGGGAAGTGTTTGTTCTGTTTTTGTTAACCAAATTCGGGCTTATTTTCGCATCGTTTTCAAGAATCCGCCTTTTTTTTTTTTTTTTTAATTTTTTGTTGGCAAGCAAGCTAACAAATCTCCACTACTCTTTTGGTTTTTTCCAAAGAAAAATAATCAACAAAAAGCAAAACAGGCTACTAAACTTATGCTTTTTTAGGGAATAGGAGTAAAGAAGGAGAGTGAAAATAGGGGTAGAACTATAACTCTTATTTGAAAAATGATGATAAAATGAGGAGAAGAGAAAGTAAGGAAAAAATGAATAATTTGAGTCCACCATTTGCAATCACCTAAATTTGGAGAGAAAATGAAAAGTTAAAATACGTTTATAAAACTACATTATTATAACCCTTCTTATCTTTCTCTCTTCAAAGTAAAATAAAAAACTCTCTACACGGGATTATCATGTTTTGAAGACAAAGACACACCATGTTTTGAAGATAAAAGCATTTTAGAAATTAAAAAATTATATATTCTTTAGCTTAATATTATTCTTATCATAAGATAATCATAAAATATGATTTATAATTAAATATGAAAATTACTTTATTTATTTTTAAATTAAATATAAATAAATATATTAGTATATATATATATATAGTAAAAATTCAAAATTATGTATATATGTGTGTGACTTTATTTATAATAAAATTTGTGAAAACATAATAAAGGGTAATAAAGACTTTTTGTAAATTTCTAGCTCTTTTCATTTTTTTTTTCTTTTTTTTTTTTTTTTTTTTTTTTGAGAAGAAAGCTAAAAATGCATTGACTTTGGATCGACTTTGGATCAAAAGAACATCAGATGCATGAGCATAATGATTGTCTTATGGATGACCTGACAAACTTTGCTAGCATGTGTGCCACCTAGTTTCTCTCCCTCCTAACATGAGATAAATGAACATGCTCAGGCAGTAAAGACTGGATATCTAGCAAAATAAAATCATATTGCGCACCCCCTCTAACTGTTTGATGCAGACGTTGAACTAGAGTCAAATTATCCACCTCAATCACATCCACCCTCCATGCAAATTGAATAATCCAACGTAGTGCATCACGTAATGTTACACCCTCCGTATACCCAACTCTTTTGAAGCCCTGCAATGGACCAGACATAACAACCTTGATCTCTCCTTCATGCCCACAAATCACTAATACAATTGTGGCCCTGTCATTTATTGAGTCCATAGCAACATCCATATTCATCTTTAATAAACTAGGACCTGAGCTTCACCAAACCTTTTCCACTTGAACACCATTAGAGCCTCCACTAAACTCCATTCTTACAGTTTTGCTCCCAATACTTTCCAATACCGGCATAAAGAGGAAACAACATTTCGAACAACTATTCTTAGTAGACAATCCTCATTATTCCACACCTTATAGTTCCAGCTCCACTAGATAGCATCAATTAAAGCCACAAAAAGTGACATATCCTTATTATTCACTTTGGGAAATGCCTCATGAAATCCCTCCTTACTTGTGACACCCACTCCATTCTAAATAGTGTGAAACATAGTCAAAGCACCCTAGCAAGTCCTGCAAAAAGTACATGATTTGAATAAGTGCATCTCAGTTCCTCCTCCAAACCACACAATGGACACTATGGATTGATATCCACATGTTTGGAGAGCATATTAACTCTAGTAAAAACATACCGCGATACTAGCTTCCAACTTGTGAATATTTGTATTAAAGCCACCTTAAGAGACCATAACTCCTTCCAAAACTCAGTAGTAGAGGAACTCGATGGTTGCAAAGTGTTATATCCATCCATAACTAACCAATATCCAGATCTAACTGTGTATATGTCATCCCTACTATAAAATTGACTCTAATAGTCCATAGTTTAGGTATGTGCAAGCGAGATTGATAAGATGAGATCCACATCTCTTGCCACAAAAGAAGATCGAATCAACTCTTCATGCCACACACCATCACTAACAGACTAGAAACAGTGGAGAGGTCACAAGACTCTGGTCTAGGCGTCACTACACGAAACGAAGTCAGCATAGGTAGCCACTTGTGATCCCAAATAGAAATCCTCCTCTCATCCCCTTTACGCCAAGTCAAACCCTGTTGTACCAACAGTAAGGCAACACATATGTTTCTCCAACAATAGCTAGGAGATCGAGCCTCATTCACACGAGCCTGCAAAACACTAGAATTAGGATAATATCTAGATTTGAGAACTTTAGCTATCAGCGAAGAATCGTTGGTGAGTAGGCGTTAACATTGTTTTGTTAGCATTACTATATTAAACTCTTGTAATCTCCTAAGACCTAATCCTCATCTTTCCTTTAATATACACAGCTTATCCCATATCTCCCAATGTATTTTCTTACTACCATTTCTCTCTCCCTACCAGAAGGAATTCATGAGTTTTTTAAGCTTATCCACAGTAAATTTTAGAATTTGGTAAACATTCATCGTTAATGCTGGTAAAGCTTGAATAACTACTTTAAGCATGATTTCCCTACCACCCATAGATAAGGTCCTGCCTTTCCAAGATGAAAGTTTCCTCCCGACCCTATCTCGCAAATAACTAAATGTGGAGCTCTTAGAATGGCCAATAATGGATGGTAATCCTAAATAAGTTGTAGTGAAAGAATTAGACCCAATACCTAACGCCACAATATACTCATTTCGATGCCTTTGAGACACCGAGGAAGAAAAAAGTGTACTTGATTTGGCTAGATTTACCAACTACCCTGAAATTACTCACATAATCTCAGAATTCATCACAATTCATTAGTGTCCTCTGGCTTAGCCTTAGAAAAGATCAAATTATCATTCGTCAAAAGAGATCAGAAACACTTGGGCTAGTGAGTGATAGTCGGATTCCATGAATACTTCCCTCCTGAGCCTGAGAAAGCATTCCCGAAAGTGCCTCAACACAAAGAATAAATAAGTAGGGTGAGAGAGGGTCCCCCTGATGGACTCCACGCTGAAGTGTAACACTCCCAACCTCCATCCCATTAAGAAAAATAGAGTAAGTGACTGAAGTGACACACCACGTATTCAAATCAATCCAAGAATTTGCAAAACTGAATTTTGTAAGCACACACCGAATGAAATCCCATTCTAATATGTCATAGGCTTTCGCCATATCTAATTTCACCACAACCATACAGCTACACGCACGCAAATTAGTCTTTAACCCAACCCATGCATAGCTTCAACACCCAAAAGAATATTATCTGTGATCAAATGGTCAGGTACAAATGCACTCTGCTCTTCCGACACTAGAGATGGGAGTATTCCTTTCATCCGATTAACTAGAACCTTAGACACCAATTTACAAACCACATTACATAAACTAATTAGGCATAAATTAGTCATCCAAACAAGATTATTGATTTTTGGAATGAGAAAAGACTGGTGTGATTAAATTTTGTTGGAAAAGTACCTCTATTTGACACTTCAAGGCATGTTGTTGTGATATTTTGCTTAATAATATTCCAAAAATTATGATAAAAAGAACCTATCAATCCGTCCGGACCTGGAGCTTTGAAGGATCCATTTGCATTAGCACTTGCCTAATTTCCTTGGGCGAGAAAGGTTGAACTAACTACAAATTGTAGGAAGGGCTAACCCTCCTTATCACACCATTCAACACTAAAGGATCGATTTGAGTACCAATCAAGGAAAATAAATTGGCAAAATATTACGAAGCTACTCGACTCATACCCTTCACATCAGTAATCCAATTGTCATCAGCATCAAATAACCCTCAAAGCAAATTAATTCTTCTCCTCTGCGAAGCCATCTGATGAAAAAAGCTACTATTTTTATCTCCTTCCTTCAGCAATTGTACGCGTGCCCTTTGCTTCCAGTATACCTCCTTAGCTAAAAAAGAGTCCATGTGAGAATTCAGTTCCATAATATGTTCCTAACAATTGTCAGGTAATCCAACATTCTTCCAAGTTGAGATTTGTTTGCGACAGGTGTTGATTTCTTGAACCAACTTTTTATAATGAAATTGGCCCGACGCACATAACTCACCAAGACAAAAATGAAGTCTCTGCATGATATCACTCCTATTAACACCACGTGTTTAGGCCCTTTCCACTTGCTTGCCACACTTTGCATTCTCTAACCAAAGTTGTTCAAATTTGTGCTGTTTATACCCATTAGGATAATTAGCTTGGGTATTACAGTAACAGGTAGTGATCCTTGACCATTGTATGAAGATGGACAACCCTATACTGCAAAAATTATTCAACCCATGCTCCATTAGCCACAAATCTGTCCAACCTCTCCTCAATCAACTCACTAGAGCCTCGACCTCGCTCTCATGCCAAATCATAACCAACATAACCCAAATCTAAAAGCGAACAATTATCCAAAACTTCCCGAAAATCATTGATCAAACCTTGGGGATGGGAACCACCTCCTCTTTTTTCACGCTCAAACAATAGTTCATTAAAATCCCCTCCTACCAACCAAGGATGTGAGTTAACAATAGACAGTTGTTGATGCAAAGCCCATGAGTCCCTCCTTTCATTACGATTAGGATTTCCATAAAAGCCAGTAAATCACCACACCTCATACCCAACTAAGTTGACCTTGACATTAATATGGAAATTAGAATAAGATAAAAATGGACCTTAACACAATCAGTCCATATGATACCCAAACCCACACAATTATTAGAAGAAGCCACGGAGAAACCATGAACCATTCCAATAGATTTAATAACTGAAAGAAACTTAGAGTCATTACAAATAGTTTCAACTAAAAAAATTAAGAAGGGGTGTTTTTCTTTAACATAAAAGTGAAGTTGACGAATTATAGATGGATTCCCAAGCCTCCTACAATTCCAAACTAGGACACTTATGGGTCACGGCGGATCTGTGAAGCAGAACCTACCTCTGTTAAGTTTTAATTTGCATCAGTCGAATCATTATTATGGATGACTCAAAAATAGATACCAAAGCTGCCACCCTTGTTTCTTCAGTAAACTTTCTCTTCTGCTGACTTTCTGTTGATTGGTCCATAATGTTTGCAATAGGGGCCCCAGTCGGGACTAAAGCCAGAATTAGTTACGTGTTGATACTCTTCAATCACGTGCCTTATAGTAGCTTTCGCATGGGTTTGTGTGGGATCAGGATTAGCTTGCTCACTGTCCTCATCAGTTGGGTGCAAATCTTCATCCTTATCTTTATTCAAATTTAAAGCAACCTCATCTACGACACCAATCCATGTAGTATTAGGATTCTCTTTCCATCCTTCCCCTCTGATCCAATAACTATCGAAACTGTGACCGGCAAGGCGACCTCATAAGCTGACAGCTCGCAGAGCTGCTGAGTAACGATGAGGAGATTGAGACATTTTCAGGTTATCCATTAGCACTTCGCATCTATTCTCTGAATGCCCAATCCTTCCATAAACAAAACAAAAAAAGGTAATTTTTCATATCGAAAGTCCAACCACACTACTGGTCCAGCCGTCCTAAGATTCATTCTTCGAGCAAGGGGTTTTGCAATGTCCATTTATACTCGAGTATGTTTGGAATTTTTTTTACGTGGTCTAATATTAAGTATGGGTTGGTTTTAATTATTTATAAAACGGACTAAATAATATAATTTATTGATTAGTGATTAAACCCAATTAAAATGTGATCAATTCAGTTATGGATTTGTGACATATTTGTGGGCCGATATGGAAGACGGTCAGTGTAGGTCTATTTTAATATGGACCTATGATGGGTGGGCATGTTAAAATCTATTATAAATAGGCTAAGTCTTTTCTTCTGCCTTCATATTGAAAAGCCCTAGTTGTTACACCCATCGTAGCCGTCTTGTGAGAAGAAGACTTAACTCTCTTTTTCAACTCTTCTGACCTATTATTTGGAATAATAGCGCAGAACAATTTGAGATTCAACGCGTAAAGAGGTATGCAATTTGTTTCCGCTTTCGGATCTACTGCGCAAACAGGTATGCAATTTGCTTCCGTTTAATTGTGGGTGGTATCCTAAATTCATGTATTAGATCTTATAAATTCTTACAATTGATATCAGAGCTTAAATTGTACATGGTTTAGAATCCTAAATATTTTGTATTGATAATAACAAAAAAAAATTATTATTTTGACAATTGATGTTGTTGTATTGATCTGTTATTTATTATTTACCCCTACCATAATAAGTTAGCCGCTAAGAGTGGATGGTTGATGAGGGAGTTAGGGTATATGATGGTTGTAGGTTCGACACCCTCTTTTGGCAAAATTTTTCCTTTCTGCAAAAAAAAAAAATTCCTTCTTTTCTCTTCCCTTTTTCTTTCTACAACCCCGATCCCAAACAGATGATGATGAGTGGATAAGTAAGAATTTATTCGGAATTGAGAATTTTGGATGTGATTCGTAAGTTTTAAGATGGGTAAGGGTTTCGGTTCTGGACACTATAATTTGTCCTTTTTCGCCATCGATTTTGTGACCATCTTGCATATTCGTTGGTCTTATTGAGACTGCAAGTAAAGAAACACTTGAAGCTCTCTACCGTCAGGCACAGGATGCGTATTAAAGTGGTGAACCTTTGATAGTTGATGACATGTTTGATAGAGTAGAGTTAAAGCTTCAGTGGTATGGGTCAAAATCTATGGTTATGTTATTTATGTGCATATTTGTTTGATTATAGTCGTCGTTTGTGGTTATTTTCTGGCGAATGAAGTTTTTTTTTTTTGGATAGTAAAGTGATTATGTTTTGTTTGAAGAGTTGTATTGAATTGGGTTGTTTGGATTTTGGAAGGGTGTTCATGTTGATGCGTCTAAATTGTTTGATGAAATTACAAATAGAGGGACATGAGAGGGGTTGCTTTGGCTTCTTCATCATCCAGGGGCAACATCATGAACATATTGCAATTTTGTCTTAATGAGGTACATGTTTAGGGGCATTCACACTATAAACAATTTCTCATTAATAGTAACAAGTGTCGAGATAGTAGTTAGGCCTTGAAAAGTGTTGCACCTCCTAGTGATGGACATGCTCAGATTATGGAATTAAAGTCGAGACTGGGATCACTTTTGGCTAAGGAAGAAATATATTTGAAGCATAAGACTCGCATCCAGTGGCTTCGGGAAGGTGATAGGCATAGTAGTTTTTTTCCCATCGCATAGCGTCCCAAAGAAGAAAAATTAATTGGTTATGAGTTTGTATGATATTAATAATCACTGGGTTTCTGACTTTGATGGCAAGAGTCGTGTGGCAACGAAGTATTTTATAAATTTATTCTCCTCAAACGGTACTCACATGGACCCGTTATCGCTGGCGGAAGTGACTAAGAAAGTTACTGCTCAGGAAAATTTGCTTCTCCTAAAGCCTTTTGACCCTAGAGAAATTTGACAAGCCTAAATTCTTAGAAATATATGGGCTTAATATAGATGGGCTTAATAAGGAAGTCAACTGAGACTAGGATATTCTAGTAGCAGAGCTTTGGGCATGAGTCCAATTCTAATGGGCTAGTAAATCAGGTTAGTTTGGGCTCAACTAAGGACAAAGGCCTTGGGCCAGGGAAGCAAACCTTGGGTATGGGTATGCAAGAGCACCCGGACATTAGTAAAATAAGGTCTTAGGTAGGGACTTTCGGACTCTTTTAAGTTGGGTTTGAGTCTAGAACATCTATCTCTTGGTTTGGGCTTGAGACTTGAGCCTCCTTCAACATCTATCTCTTGGTGGTAAGCAGGCCCTTGCGGGCTTGCCAAATGGATATGAAGCTTAAAAAGGAAAAAGGGGAGGAGGAATGTGCGCTTTGGGTTTCGAACCCATCGCAGGGCCCAAGACATGGTTTTAGCCAACTGAAATAACTGAATTGTCTGTTGATTTCCTATGCAGACTAATATTTAGATAAATAGTCTTATATTCATGCACCTCATGATATATTTTAATTTTATTTCAATATATATATATATATATTTAGGTGATTTATAATTAATTGTCTATTTATTATTTAGTGATATTGACCTTGTGATAAAAAAAAATTAAATAAATAGACAATAAACATTTATTTTGCACATATATGAATAAATGATCATGTGCTTAAAAATAAGGTATATTATGTTGGTACCTTGTGGAAATATGTATTTGTGTTCAGTATGTATTTTAATTGGGCTCTTATAAATCTCTAATTAAAAGTAATTTTATGGGTTGATATGGGAGTTACCGCCAAAGTGGGACATCCATTGAAAGTTATTTTTAATTCTTGCGAAGAGATAATTTCAAATCAATATATATAATAACCTGCCCAAATGGGGTTATTAGATGCATTGATTTTGAGAGTGATTGTTGAAATAAAAATTTCAAATCAATGTATATAATAACCTGCCCAAAGGGGATTATTAGATGCATTGATTTTGGAAGAGTTTGTTGAGATAAATATAAAATTCCAAATTAATATATATAATAATCTGCCCAAAGGAGGTTATTAGACGCATTGATTTTGAAAGAGTTTGTTGAGATAAAGAGAAAATTCCAAATTAATGTATATAATAACCTGCCCAAAGGGAGTTATTAGATGCATTGATTTTGGGAGGGCTTGTTGAGTTGAAATGAAATTTCCAAATTAATGTCTATAATAACCTGCCCAAAGGGGGTTATTAGATGCATTGATTTTAGGAGGGCTTGTTGATATGAAACTTTTTGTGCTTAGAGGTGCATTAGTCTAGAGAGTCTATCTGTCCAAAGGGGATGAATTTTTCGAAACTAGTGAGATCTCAATTGTGTGCTTCATAACTAGAAATTCTATTGCATGTGCATGTTCTACCCAAATGGGAATATGTAGTGATGCCAGAATTTTCTAGATTGTGTAAATTGCAAATTTGTTTTGGGTATAGTCAAATTCTAATACATGTTTTTGTTTTGTCGCAAACAGTCTCCTTTAGTCTCTACAATAATACTGCGAATGTTGAACTCTTGACTAGCACAAACTTTAAAAGGTGAAAATATGACATTTTATTTGTCTTGGAATGAGTGAGATTGATTATGTCTTTATGAAGATGAGCCTGCAAAACCCACCTGTAAGAGTAATATTGAAAGAAAATAAATTACATGTCAAATGGGAAAGATCGAATCGTTTTAGTCTTATGGCTATGAGAGAAACTATTCCTGAATCTCTTAGGAGTAGTTTGTCCACTGATGTTACAATCAAATTTTTATTGCTGCTGTAAAAAATAGATATTTTGTATCCGATAAGGTTGAGGCTGGAACCCTTATGAATCAGTGAACCAGTATGAAATACAACCATAGTGAGAGTGTAAAGGATTACATTCTAAATCTAGTTCACCTTCAAACCAAACTTAGGTGTCTGAAAGTTGAATTATGTTTAAATTTTAAGATGAGATTGTATAAGGATTACATTCTAAATCTAGTTCACCTTCAAACCAAACTTAGGTGTCTGAAAGTTGAATTATGTTTAAATTTTAAGATGAGATTGTATATCAACTTAATATTGGAGTCTGAATTTTGTCTAATTTTGGAGAACACCTTTTATGTTTCATCTTTGAGGAGAAACTTGTTTTCTATTTCTGTTTTGGATATCATTTTGTTATTGGTAATGGTAAGCCAATATGCTTTTAGATTCCAAATTGATCGGTGAATGTGTTTTATTTGATAATTTATATAGATTATATTCGGATGATGCTAGTGATTGCGGTCCTTGTTGTTGTGGCCAAACGATCCTTAATTAAAGAAAAATCTTTTTTCATTGTGGCACAAACATTTGGGTCACATATCTAGAGAAAGAATTGGAAGACTAGTGAAAGATGACATTTTTCCTTCTATGGATTTTGAGGATCTAGATGTTTGTGTGGATTGTATAAGGGGTAAATTGACTAAGAATAAAAGGAAAGGTGCTAATAGAAGTTTAGATCTTCTGGAGATTATCCATACTGACATTGGTAGACCTTATTCACCTAGGCAATAAATATTTTATTGATTATTTTTCTCGTTGTGACTATTTATACTTGATAAACGAGAAATCTTATATCATTGAGGTGTTCAAAATTTTCAAAATTGAGATTAAGAAATAATGAGGAAAAGTCATTAAAATTGTGAGGTATGATCATAGGGGTGAATATTATGAGAAATATAATGAGACTTTTTCACATGTTTTCTCTAAAGATTTCTTTAGAATAATTATGGCATTGGTTGTTTATTTTGATTTAGAGTTGCATTAAATGGATGTCAAGACGACATTCTTAAATAGCAATTTGGATGAAGAAGTTAATATGGAGCAACCTGAGAGTTTTTTAAAGAAAGTGATAAAGAACAATTGGTTTGTAAGCTAAAAAAATTTATTTATGGTCTCAAACAAGTTTCGTGTCAATGGTATCTCAAATTTGATAAGATAGTCACTTCACTTGATTTTACAGAGAACAAGATAGATCAGTGTATTTGTCATAAGATCAATGGGAGTAAATTTATATTTCTTGTTCTCTATGTTGATGATATTTTGTTGGCTAGTAATGACGTGGAGATGATTTGTAAGACCAAAACAGTTGTTCTCTAAGACTTTTTGATATAAAAGATCTTAGAGTGACATCTTTTGTCTTGGATATTGAGATTTGTCATTATCGGTCTCCTCATCTATTGGGTCTTTCTCAAATGGCTTATATTGATAGTGTGCTCAGTAGATTCAATATGCAATCTTGCAAAGGTGGTGATACTCCTATAGTGAAAGGAGATAAATTAAATAAGGAGCAATGCACTAAAAGTGATATAGAGAAATAGACCATAGATAATAATCCTTATGCAAGTGCAATTGACAGGTTGATGTACGCCCACGTGTGTACAAGACCAGATATTGCATATGTTGTTGGTGTTCTTGGTCAATATCTTTCTAATCTTGGATGGGATCATTAGGTAGCTGCTAAGAAAGTGATGAGATACTTGCAAAAGACAAAAGATTATATGTTGGTTTATAGGCGTGTGGATGATCTTGTGGTGATAGGGTATTCAAACTCTAATTTTACAAGCTGTCAAGATGATATGAAATCCACTTCAGGTTATATTTTTATGCTTGTCGATAGTGTTGTTTCTTGGAAAAGTGTTAAACAAACTCTTACAATATCTTCTACTATGTAAGTTGAGTTTGTTGCTTGTTATGGTGCTAGTACACAAGCTATATGGTTGAAAAATTTTATTTATGGTTTGCTTGTGGTTGATTCTATTGCTAGGCCACTTCAAATTTATTGTGATAATAATGTTGTTGTGTTCTTCTCTAAGAACAATAGAAGTTTAAGTGGTTCTAAGCATAAGAAGATTAAATATCTTGTAGTCAGAGACTTAGTAAAGAAAGAAGATATTGAGATTCAGTAAGTTAGTATTGATTTGATGTTAGCTTATTCTCTAACCAAAGGACTTAGACCCATAGTTTTCAAGAAACATGTTTGTGATATGGGTATTGTGAAGTCTTTTGATGTGTTTAGTTAGTGGGACTTTTTTGTGCTTGTAATTGAACATTCAAGTTAAATAATTTTGCTAGATTGCTTATTCATATTTATTTATATGAGTTCAGTGCTTTGTAGTTATTTGTTTTGCGTATGTGCACATTTTATATATATAGCATGGTATGGGTTGTGGTTAATATGCTTAAGACTGGTGTGATTATCTCAAGCAGAGCTGGTTTCCAATTGTGTTTCTGGAAACAAAGGCTAAAGCAATGTGTGTGTATTTCCAAATGGAAATAACAGCCTTATTTTGAAGACTTGTGAATTTCTCTTACTCGTTTGAGCATGTATGAAAGAGAAATGTTTGGAGGACTGACAAGAAAATAGTGTATTAATCACATGTGGCGCTATTTTTTTGCTACACTGCCATATCGGAATCCAGGTCGATTAAGTTGTCAATATTTGTGACTATGGATTGGTATTATGTCAACAAGAGGCATAACTACTGCCACGATATTGATTATTTAATGTGGACAAGATTATGTTTAAGGTGTCACTTTATCAATAAACTATATGTTTTCTAAAACTATGGGGCCACAATTGAGTTTAAAGTATTCAGCCCTAGAGTCATTTTTTCAAAAATGTTTTCTTTTATAAAACATGAAAATGCCATAATTAATATTGTCCAAGTGAGAGAATGTTGAAATTTTTTTTATGTGGGCTAATATTAATTATGGGTTGGTTTTAATTATTTATAAAACGGACCGAATAATATAATTTATTGATTAGTGGTTAAGCCCAATTAAAATGTGATCAATTCAGTTATGGGCTTGTGACACTTTTGTGGGCCGATATGGAAGACGGTCAGTGTAGGGCTATTTTAATATGGATCTGTGATGGGTGGGCCTGTTAAAATCTATTATAAATAGGCTAAGTCCCCTCTTCTGCCTTTATATTGAAAAGTCTTAGTTGTTACACCCATCGTAACCGTCTTGTGAGAAAGTCAAGGAGAGGAAGAATTAGCTCTCTTTTTCAACTCTTCTGACATATTATCCGAGTATTCAATTTTCAGTATTCGGAATAATGGAGCAGAATAATTTGGGATTCAACGCGTAAAGAGATATGCAATTTGTTTCCGCTTTCGGATCTACTGCGTAAACAAGTACCCAATTTGCTTTCGTTTAATTGTGAATGGTGTTTTAAATTCATGTACTAGATCCTATAAATTCTTACAAAGTACACATGCAACCCTTAGACTAGATAGCTTTGTAATTATAAGGCACAAACTCACCAACAACATTATCTATCGTTTTGGCCATTGTTTCAGTCTTCGCCTTTGGCGGCAAATTTTCACCTGCAACTAAAATTGAGCATGATTCAATGTAACCTCTGTTACAACCACCTCTCCATTATACCTTGCCAAGATCAGCAACTACTAGTTAAAAGTCCATGGTCCATTTTTGAGTACTCGAAGCAGATTCACCTCATGATAACAATGGAATTGATTGTAAGGGGCATCCTGAATTAAAAAATCCATTCCCTTCACTAGTTGCCATAGATCAGCCAAAGTATTTTTCATCGTTGTTGCATTAATAGATCGGGAACCTAGAAAGTGACCTAGTAAGTAGTATTGGAATATGAGACTATTCTCCTCAACCTAACCGCCATCCTCTCCCCAATCAACACCAGTCTCCTCCTTAATGGATAAATTGACATGGCTCATATTATCAACAATATCATCCATCGTAATCAAATCAGTTCATATAATACTTGCAAAGAGCAAAACAAAGAAACTCTCGTGAAGAGAGACAAACCCCTCCTTTCCACTTATTTTTATGTTTTCTAAACAATGGAGGGTAAATAGTTTCTCCCTTCTCTTTCACTAATTCCCAAACAAGTAGAGAGAAAATAAATATTCTCCTCCTTCACTTTCTCCCCCTATGACTTTTTTTTTTTTTTTTATAAACAAAGGGTTTAAAACGCGGATACCAAAACTCTATTGTTGCAGCTGTAGAAAAAGCCACCCGTTGGTACTTGAAAAGTGAGCGAAAAGATCTCAGAAACTGAATTTGGAATAGGGCTAAGCAAGGTTGTCAAACTCGTTTTATACCCTAAAACCGATAGAGGACCCTAAAGTCGAAATCGTAAAATCGTAAGATTTTATAACATAATAAAATACTATTTAAAATATAATTATACATATAAAAATATAAATAAAATATTTTTTAAATTGAATGCACATAATTATATTAAGAAAATCATAAGAGAATATGTTCATAAAGAGATCAAAGTTCATATCACATATTATAACATTAAAATACCTAAAAAAAATTAGTTCAAATCTATTATACATTTAAGTTAATAATATAAAATATACAAGTAAATACTACATAAAATAAAATATAATATTTAAAAAAAGTTATCAACATTCTTATTTAGATCAACCTTTCATCTACATCAACATCAACATCATTTTATCTTCATCATCTTCAAATTCATTGTCACCAAAAGACTCATTATTAGTATTTTCACAAATATTATCACTAATAATGACAAATTTTATCACTAACTCAAAAGCATGTTTTTTTTTTCTGTAAAACTTTACTCCCCAACAGTAGTATTTAGTTATTTCAATTTCAATCATATAAGATTAGTCAATTGACAATTAACAATTAATGTATAGTCTCAATAACAGAAAATCGAGCAACAAAGAACAAAAAAAAGGGGAGAAAATGGAGCATTCCAACAACAAAAAAGGAGAAAAATTAGAGAAAAAGAGAGGAGAAATAATATTAAAACAGGGGTAGAAAATTAGATAGAAAAATCGAAAAGAACAAATAATGAGTCAACATCCGATTTTACCTGATTTTACCGAGTTAAATGAGTCAACACTCGATTTCACCCGATTTTACCATAAATTCGATTTTATATACGGATTAAATCGTTCACATGAATTTGACTCATAAAATCGTACGAGTTGACTCGCGATTTTGACAACGTTGGGGCTAAGCACGATACTTTGAAATCAAATTGAAGATTGAATCAAATAAATATTAAATAGATAGACATAAAAGAAGAATCAAAATTTCCTTAAAAAAGAAAAATCAAAACTGAACTGATATTTATTAAAATTGTTTAAGAATTGTATAAGAATCTGATCGAAACTGAATTGAAATAGGAACAAATCAAAGAATCGATTATATATATATAGAAATTATATAATGCAAATATATTATATATTTGTATACTTAAATATTACTTGATATAATTCTTTTTATAATTATAAAATTATATTTTTACTAATGTTAATAAATAGTTTTATATTATAATATATTCTACAATATTTAAAACATAGTTTGTATGCATAAAATTGAAAAAAAAAGAATTATAATTATGAAATTTCAAAAAAAAAAAATTGAAATTTAGGATCGACCTGAAACTAAACTGAATTAAATCACAATTAAAGAATGACATAATAGAACCCAATCGAATCAATTTTGGTACAATTTGATTCTAATTCTTAAGAGATTTCAATCCGGTTCTGGAGTTTTCAAAATCTCAGTTTGGACCAACTTGAGCCCAGCCTTAATTCTCAACATTTATTTGAAAATTTTGATTAACTGAGTATCGTGGTTTTTAAATTTTATTTTTTATTAAAATAATTAATAATCAACCTGACAGGATTATATAGTATATTTTATATATAAATATTTATACAATATTATATATATATATATATATTGATTACATGATATTATTTTTATATATTATTTATAATATATAATATTATATCAATATATTTAATAAATTATTTTATATTTTTTCAATTAGTGTGTAATTATATTGGATAATGAATCGATTTTTAGATATTTGAATAGATAATTTTGATATTCTTAGTTCGACTTTTGTTTAAAAAAATTGAATTGAAATTAATAATCAATTTAAAATAATGTTCACGATGCGATTAAGTGTGCCACGAGCATTCTGTTAGAGAGTTTGAGTAAAGCCAACGTGACACTCTCCCTCTCGTCCACTGATGGATGATATATATCTAGAGATGACAAATAGAAAACTCAGGTCATTTCAAATCAAGTTAAATTTTTATTTTTATTTTTATTATTGTATTCAAAATTTTCAAAGTATTTTATTATATTTAAAATTAGTGAAATTTATGTCAATTATATTTATAGTTAAAATTAAGATAAAAAAAATTTATATCATTTACTAAAATTGAGATTATATGATCATCATAGTTTTTTAAATTTTTCTAAAACTATTTGAAATTTTATTATTAATTAAAATATTAATCTTAAATTTTTTGAATTTTAGTTAATTATGAGTTTAATAATAAAATATATAATTTTCAAAGTAACAATCATAATATTTCAATAAATAATCTAAATCTCTCAATTCTACTTTGACTATAAGTATAATCGATACAAGTTTAATTAATTTTAAATATAATTAATTATTTTTAAAAAAATTTAATATAATAGTAAAATTAAAAATTAAATTTTTTAATATTATTTGGCCTATAGTTTTTTTTAAAAAAAAATAAAAGAAGAAGAATAAAAAGATGAGCTAGCTACCAAGCAAGGAACAGGAAAAAAAAAAAAAAGTTAAAAGGGCCGAGAGATAGGAGGTGCGGCCAATTTCATGAATAAATAATTTATCTAACATTATTATTTCATTTTTAATTAATAAATTCCAACACAGATCAAATTTCAGCAATTTATCTTTTATATCCTCCTTTCTCATATTTCTCATTATATAGTGAATTATTAGAATATATATATATAAGAAAATACAATATTATTATTATTATTATTATTATGTGTTAAAAATGAATTTACAAGCAAAAAAACTGTATATGCTAATATAGCTTTATGTCATTTAAGATAACTAAATTCATAAAATAAATGAAGAATGAAAGCATTTTTTAAATGACAAAATTAAACGCAACTGTTGGTTTTTTTGTTCTTTTTTCATCAATATAGTTCATTTACAAAATCATATTTTTACTTCATCTTCTCTCTTATATAATAAAAATATTAAATTTTGCTATTTTTATTTTAAAAAATAATAAATTACGTGGTCAAGTTACTTATTTATTTATCAAAAATTTTCTCAGTTATAATTTCAATAGATAAACAAATTATTCAATTTTTTTTGTGTTTTTGCGTGAAAATATTCCCATCTATATGAAAAGAATTCTAATAAAATAAGAAAATATTGAACATATTATAAAAATATTAAAATTTTATTATAAAAATAAATTTAATAAAAAATAAAGTTTAAATTATATTTTAAATTTTATAAAATATTTATGTAGATCAAATCAAATTATATTAATTAATATTTTAATAAATAAATAATATTTAGTATAAAAATCAAATTCTAAATTAGGGTTATAGATTTTAAATTATTTTACATTTAATAATTATTAATATTTAAAACGTATATTAAATTATTAATATTAGGTAATATAATTTTGTTGTTAAATTCTAAAGTTAGCAAAACTCCAAATTCACATAATTCAATTGTATGTCCTATGGGTGACAGCTGACAACAGACGGCCGATATGTGCGACTATTCCATTGCAAAGAATGTGGTCCACATTTATGTGTTGATTGATTTGAAATATTGCTAATCTATTTTAGACATAAAAATGTGTCAAATTTTTTAAAATTGATAATAATTATTTTAAATTATAAATTTTAATTAAATAAATAATATTTTTATAAAATTAATTATTAATTTAATTTTTAAAACTTATAATTAATTGAAATAGTTGATAAAAATGTTTGTATTTTTAAGTTAGTATTGTTTTTTAAATATTTAAACATTTAAATAAATATAATTTAATTTTAAAAATTTTTAAATTAAATAAAAAACTAATAAGTTAATTAATTGCTATAATCTTTTATCATTTAAATTTAAAAATTAATTATATTTATCTGTAAATTTTTTTCTCTTTTTTCTATCCTTCATATGGAGTATTCATTTTTATATATAGATAATGTACAAATGTAAATTTCTAATTATTAAACAATTTTATCTTCTATTATTTTAGTATTATATTTAGAAAAAGAACATCGATATCATGTTTTCTAAAGAAAAAATATCTGAATTTATTGAGATCAATAAACTAAATAAAAAGTTATTTTGATCGTACAACAAAATGAACAACTGTAAAAAATTATATTGATGGATAATGGGAATAAGATTTTTCATATTATAATTTCTTTTATATATTTTATTCATTTATTAAAATGTTTATTACTTTATAGGAAATAAAAATATAGACAGCAATTCAATCATGCAGTTGAATAATATAAAATTCTTCTTAAAAAGAAAAAATTTATATCATTTCTAATGAAGCCTAACCATCTTAGTTATTTTGAACTTTACTTATTTGTTCAATTTTATCCTCAATTTCAAAACGTATCAATTTATTCTAGTATAAATGCATTTTGTTGTAAATTTATCCAGACTTCATTTGGCATGTGCCACGAATAAGCCTAAGTTTTGTTGAGATGGAATGAAATATCGTCAATTCTTTAAGTTTGATTCCTAATTTATTCTAAAACTTTAGTTAGTGTTTCAAATTTATCCTAACTTTTATATATGTCATTTCAAATATATTAATTTAAGCCTACAAAATAATAAACCTTACAAAAATTTATAATTTAACGAACTATAAAATATTATCGTAAAAATATAATAAACAAAAAGTATGTCATATAATTAATTGTTAATACATACACGTGACAAAATTGAAATAAAAAATATATCATATAATTGCTTGTTAAAGCATATATATATATATATATATATATATATATATATATATATATATATATATATATATATATATATATATATATATATATATCTATATTTGTGGTATTATATTTTGTTTTATTTTTTTTTTTTTATATT
>CATIWR010021584.1:0-24898 GCA_949677035.1 Omphalea diandra | reverse complement strand
TTTGACAGCCTATGTGGTATTTAAGAGTAAAGACTGTTTATTTCGTACATGGATATGATGATAAGTTATAAATAATAAAATGTTTGATATGTTAATTGAGATTGAAGTATCGTTATGCATTTACTTACTGAGTATGCAAACTCACTATTTTGCATGAAATTTTATTTCAGGAAGAGTAGACTAAAGACTGTGTCCAGTTATATTTTAAGGTAGCTGTCTAGCAGTCTAAAAGAGATTGAGCCAGTATGCAGTCTATTAGTATTTCAGCTGGTTTAGTCATGTATACTTTATTGTAAATAATGACTATGTTGTGAATAAGAGACATTGTGTGAAAAAAATAAATATGATAAATAAATGATAATTGACTTAAGGTCTTTTAATAATAATGGATAGACTTAGAGCATTTAATGACGATTTAATGGAGTGTGACAATATGTTATCAACATTTATACACAACCATTTAATAGACTTGTTGAAAGTTGAAACAAAATTGAAATTTTGGTGCTTATGATTTGATAATTTCATTTACTAGCAATATCAATCTTTTTTTAATTTTACATTAAAGAACAACAAACTCCAAGATTATTTAATAGGAATACTATTCATCTTTATTTGATATTTTAATACTAATATAAGGGTATAATAGAAAAAGTTAAGGAAAAACAATCACTTTAACTAAATTATCTATTAAAACTTAATCTGTGTGTAAAAAAAAAAAAAGCCTATCAATATGGGACAGAGAGTGTATAATAAATTATAAAAATAATTAATTAAGAGTAATATAATTTTTTAATTATATAATAACACATATTAAATATAATTTTTAATATATATATAAATTTTAAATAATATTTATAAAAATAAAATAAATAATATAATCGTAAATTTTTGAATTTTTTTTTTTTGTTTTATCAATAGACTCGTGGGAGGAGATTATGAAGTGTGGGCCTGCAACAGATGAGACTATAAACTTTGACCAAACAAAAAAAAGGAAAGTCCTCTGCTGGCAAGCCAGTAGCTCATAAGAAAAAATAATTCTTCTAATTTGCAACTTCAACACTTTATTCCAGCAATATATAACTATAGGTAGCCATTACAGGTTCCATCCCATCCATGAAAACTGTGAAATCATGTGTGCTAGAGCCAGTGGATAGAATCAAGGGTAAGCGTACAGAGAGGCTCAACTCACAAAGTGTCAGTCATGAGTAAGAACACCAATTGCAAGTGAGAGTGTCTCAATTTATGAGGGTGAGAGACACCACATGATAGCTATGAAAGCTCTCTAATTTTCAGTGTTTGTAATTTTGTCTATATAAAAATTACATTTATGGAAGTGTTTATAATTTTATTTATGCAAAAATTATATTCATTATAAAATAATAAATTACTATAAATGTAGATTTATTAACAAATCGAACTACGTAAATATTCTTGTGTTCTCTCTTTTTTATTGCGGATATTTAATTTTTTTTACTTTGTATACATAATTTCCTAAATATTACACCAAACCATGGGCATGAATGGGACATTTTTCCTAACGAATGCTTCAAGTATACAAAAGCTAAGCTCAAAATGGATGTAAATGATCATTATGCTTAGTAGTTTAATAAATTTATAATTTATTTGAAATGATAATTTATTATTTGTCTGGTTAATTATTTGATAAATAAATTATTATAAAATTATTCGTTTTAAGTCATTATTATTTTAATATTTATAGATATTTTTAAAACAATATATATATATATTAAATTATACCTGTATAATATGCGAATTATTTATTAGTTTTATGTTATTTAGAGTATTTTTTACAAGCTCGCTAACGTGATGTCATCCGGTGTCGGTGTCTTAGCTTTAGTAAAAACGACGCTGTTGTAATGAGGCTACTTATAACTCCAAATCCAACGCAGTTCTGTCAATCTTGCGAAGGAGAAATTAGCTTAGGAACGCTACGGATCAGACTCTGCCAAATGTTGCCTCTTCATTTCATATGTTTTTCTTGATCTTTAAATTTTTATCAAATTGATTTTCTTGGTGGCTTTTGTAGTTTCTCAATTCGATAACAACTCCAAAATTTATCCACTTCAACAATCATAACAAAAGAAAATCATTACTACCTTCTCAGTCTGATCGAAAGCACATCCAAAATGGCAACACCGCCGTTGGCGAACTTGGAGGGGAATCATCCGCCGGCGACACCGCAGCCACCAGGGACAGACATGACGGGAATATGCTTCAGAGACCAGCTATGGCTGAACACATATCCTCTGGATCGAAACCTAATATTCGATTACTTTGCGTTGTCCCCATTCTACGACTGGACTTGCAATAACGAGCAGCTCCGATTGCAATCCATTCACCCCCTCGATCTTACTCACCTCTCGTAAGTAAATACCGATTTCCTATTTTTCCCTTAAAAGATTACAGCTTTTATAGTTTTTTTGCTGTTTTGGTGTAATACCCATTTCCCGTTTTTCTTTAAAGATTAAAGCTTACATAATTTTTGTGTTGTTTTTCGGTGAAGGAAAATGACGGGTGCGGAGTATATGTTGAATGAAGTGATGGAGCCAAATTTATTTGTGATTCGTAAGCAGAGGAGGGATAGTCCTGAAAAGGTCACGCCTTTGCTCACTTATTATATATTGGACGGTTCAATATATCAAGCACCTCAGCTTTCTAGTGTCTTTGCTGCTCGAATTGTAAGTTAGCATTTTTTTATTTTTGTCGTTCTTGGTTTGCCTTGTTTTTTGTTTTTGCTGCATTCATTTGGGTGAGATGTTTGGAAAGGAAAGAACTTTAGTGTTGTATGACTTGTTAGAATATTCGTGGATGATTGATATCTTCATTGCGGTTGTATGCAAATGATCAAACTTGTAAGAAAATGCATAAGATTGTTGCGAAATAAACTATTCTTGATTTGACTGTAACTCTGTGACAGGGACGGGCTCTCTATTATATATCCAAAGCTTTTACTACTGCTGCCTCAAAATTGGAAAAGATTCGATATGGTATTGAATTCCTGTTCCTCAACTCTCATTTTTTTTTTATTTTTATTGGAATGATTTGTGGGGATTGGTGCTTTCGCATGTTGGTTTCTCTAAGTAATTGATGTAACATTATGCTTTCTTAATGTAATTTTATGCTTTTGCATGAATTTGCAGTGCTAATTCCATTTTAGCCAAATCAGATGTGGTCGCAGCAGTGACTTTTCAATCTACTGGAAAAGATTAGTTCGACCTATACTCAAGATTGTGTGATTTTTGTAAATTGATTCCAGCTATCTACATGATGATTTCATATGATATTTTAGATTTTCCAGTAGAAAGCAATATACAGAAATGAGTTGTCGAGCCGCCAAATGATTTTTAGTTAAGGGCACCATGGTATTCTTTGTTATTCTCATGACATGACCTACATATAAACGAACTATTTCACATTTGGCTAATTTCCTAAAGCAGGGTCTCTGTCTAATTGGTATTCAAAAGTTCAATTTCAGTCAACTGCTTGTTTGTTTATTTTGTAAAGAGTTGAAGTGGGTGTGGCTGAAAGTTAGATCCATAGAAATATTTTCCAGTCACTTTGTTGTGTTGATCAGTAGTGCAATAATTCACACTGCGTGAATGCAACAGTGAGTTGCATGTTTCATTTCTTGAAAGTTCTATTTAATTCGCTTGATAACCCTTTTCCTTTTTGTGTTAGTTTCCTGTAGATCTAAAGTAGATGTGGATAGATTTGGATAGTGAGCAGTATGTAATGAGGACGTCTTCCTTTACTCAATCTCTAGCATTTTCCTATGGCCTTTTCTTTTGCTTCTCCTATTAACACCTTCTGAAAGCATGTAGTAGTTGCTTTTTGATGCATTAAGTGGCCTTTTCTTCTAGTCAATAAACTCATGCAATTTCTCAATTTGTCTTTGGTTGCCTCTTGAACAATCAGTTGCTAGAATGGTCGCCTTTTGTTATTTGTCCACAGCATTGAGGGTGACTATCATGGTTTATTTGAGTTTACAAGCATATCTTTTCCTCCTGTAGTTGTTGTTGATCCTTCTTTCCTCTACTTCACGGATTTAATGCATTTCCACATATTGTATCTTCCAAACATAATAGCTGCATAACCCCCTCCCTCTATCTTGTTTGTCTCTATTGCCTAGTCCTTAATGAAGACATTCTACTTCATATTAGCTTTCATTGGATTCTTACATTATTTCTGATACAGTTGATGAAGGTGAGAGCCTGCCTTCTGAATCAAAAGTTGGTAAAGAGCTGATCGACTTCCAGGAAGTTCAGCGGATAGATCATATTCTTGCAGCCTTACAGCGCAAGGTAACTTTTCATTCATCTTAACACACTTCACTTCCCTCCTCTGAAGATGATTGGAATATGTATACTAAGAGGAGATATAATAACCCATATAAAGTACAAATGATTTGTGTGGATTTTTTGCTATAATTATTACACCTAGACATCATGCATATTGTGCTTATAAATTCTCTCTTTATACTTTCATATCCTTGTCATTTCTCGCAACAACACACTTCAAATGCTTGATTTAGGGGTTGCTTTACTCTAACACGGTTGGGTTAAATCATCATATCTAAGAAGCTTGAAATGATATCATTTATGAACTGATCGCTGATTTTCTTTTTCGTTTCTTTTTTTTTTTTTGATGACTTCTTTCGAGTCAAAGAGTATATTGAATTTAACTTTCTTTGTCCATGAAAAACTATAGCGTAGCACACTATAAATCTAATGAGAGGATTTTATCCTTTGGCATTTGTATCTTGCAGTTACCACCAGCTCCCCCACCACCACCATTTCCAGAAGGCTATGTTCCCCCTCCAACCTCAGAAGCCGAGAAAGGTGCTGAAACTCAACAAGGAGCTGAATCACAACCTCCTGTTGATCCAATTATTGATCAAGGTCCTGCCAAAAGAATGAAGTTTTGAAGCAAATTTCTTCTTTCTTTTTCCCCCCTTAAATCCTTGTCAAAGCAATAACCATCCCCAAGAAAAGGAAATTTGTTCAGGAAAATAGGCCGTCTTTTTAGTCTTATTCTGTAGCTGTAACAAATATTACAGTATGTTGTAATTTGTAACCAATGTAACATGAGGATAAGGCTAAAATTCAAACTAACTACTTCTGCTATTTCCTACTTTCTTTTTTCCAAATTGGTGTATGTTGAGGGAATTTGCTGTAGTTCGCTACGTGCTCTACTCAACCCTTTTGGGATTTGAATTAAATCTAATCTTTTAGACGAAACTCCAAGGACTTGTGCCGCGGTGCTAGGTGTTAACGGACTTACGCAGTGTTTGGAAGGTAGGAAAAAAAGAGTGAAAAATAAAAAAGGAAATTCATTTTATCTTGTTTGGGAAATAAGAGAAAATAAGAGTAGAAAGGAAAATATGATTTATTTTTTACCATTGATTTTCTTTCTAAAATGGAGAGAAAATATGAGAAATTGGAGAGATTTTTATGAAATTACAATTCTGCATATTAAAAGAAAGTATAATAGTAAGGGTGAGCAACAACTAGACCGAACCGAAAAAATCTACCAATTGAGTTGCTTATGTTTAGTTCGATTTGATCTTTTAATAAAATTGGTTTGGTTCGATTATAATTTTAAAAAAATTGAGTTTTCGGTTCTATTTTTTAGATAAAAAATTGAATTAACCGAAGTAATTAATAAATCAAACTAATTTGAATCGAACTAGATTTAAAATATATGTAATTTAATTGAAACAAATCAAATATGATATAACTTTTATAGGTTAAGTTCAGTTTATAAACACATAAATTTCGATTTAATCGATTCGGTTAATTCGGTTTGGTTAATTTGGTTTTTTCAAACATTTTAGTTTGGTTCGGTTTTAAGTATAACAACCTAATGTTAGATTTTTTTTAATATTAACATTATATTTATCATTATATAAATTTTGATTTCATATAAAATCAATTAAAATATAAACTAATTATCTTTTTTTATCATTATATAATACAATTTATATATCAAATTATTTTCTTGAATTAAGGGTAAAATAGGAAATATATAAAATAATATTTTCCTTTCCCTCCATATTATGCTTTCCAAACAATTGTTTTCTTGAATTAATAAATTTCTTTCCTTTTATATCTTGCTTTTCAAATAAGGGAAAATAAAGTTATTTTCTTTTCTCTCATTCTTATCCAAACATGAGGAGGCAAAATAAAATTTATTTTTCCCCCTTATTTTCTTCCCTCCCTACATAAGTCTTTAATAATGATAAAATATGGATCATCATATTTTGATTTAGTCTTACTTATTATATGAATTTTAGTCTATACCACACTATAAAATTATATTTAATAGAGATTTTTGCAATTGATAAACATATAATTTTTTTAAATCATGATAAAGTAATATTATCATTTTAAAATTGAATTCATGTATTGTTGTTAATTATATAAAATTTTATTGTGTAGAATAAATTTATAATAAATTGAAGTATTTTACTTTTTTGATTTAAAATCAACATAAAATGAATTTAAATTATAAAATTAGTAAAATAATTTTATCTAAAATTTTTACTCGAAATTAATTCTCTCAAAATGTTATAATCTTTTTTATTTAGTGTCGTTTTAGTTTTACATTTACCAATTGATGTTCAGTTATTTAATATTAAAATATTAAAAAATAATATTTGATAAATATTAACGTTTAACATTTAATTTTAAAACTAATGTTCAATATTTAAAAAATATAACTCAATGTATAAATATATTTTTTTTAATATTTAAAATATCAAAAAATAATGTTAGATTTTTTTTAGTATTAACATTATATTTATCATTATATAAATTTTTATTTCATATAAAATCAATTAAATTATAAAATAATTATTTTTTATCATTATACAATACAATTATATATCCAAATGTTTTCTTGAATAAAAGGTAAAATTGAAAATATATGAAATAATATTTTTCTTTCCTTCCATATTTTACTTTTCAAATAAAAAAAATTAAATTTATTTTTTCTCACTTTTTTATTCAAATATAAAAAAAAAAATAAAGAAGAAAAATAAAATTTATTTTCTCTCTTTACTTTATTTCTTCCCTACATTATTTTCCTAAACATGGTGTTATTATAGTTTCTCAGCCCTTGCAGCCCAACTTGTTTTCCGAAGAAGGCGGCTATAGGGCCCAGAATTTTGGGAAAAGAGTGTCGCTATTAATGGACAATCCAAGGGGCTAAATCTATATTTTGTAAATTGGAGGATAGCAGTCAATTATGGAACTGACCCAACAAAATACCTCTAAACTTAATAATGATATTTAATTTTTAATCTAATGACTTGAAAAATAAAGCTTAAGTTGACTAAGCAAAAAAAGCAAAATTCAATGAATCCTCAATAAATTAAGAAATTTTTTTTTTTAAAAAAAAAGAAGACGTGTACTAGCTAGTTATTAAAAGCGTTGTGTTCAAAAAAGACTCTTCATATTCGAAAAAGGACTTTAATTTCATTTTTGGTTAGTAGGAAATATAATTAAATCCAATTTGAATAGGAAAGTCACCTTGATTCCTAATTTGCTCGTAATGATTATGTTATTTTTATTGGGCAATAATTTTCTTATAGAATTTGTTTGTTAAAAAATATTTTTTTCTTGAGGTTCAGTTTTATTTTAATGGACTCTTATCTATTATTTAAACCCTATAAAAGCCAAATAATATAAAGGAATACTATATTTACACCGAGTCTATACACTCAGTCAATAGGATAAGAACTTGCATTAAATGAGGTATGAGTGTCTTTACAGTTGAAAAAAAAATATTTTAGTAATTTCAAAATTGAGTAATTAAGTGTGAAAAAAAATATATATAGCAAAATGGACTAAAAATGTAATAAAATATGGCTGAACTTTATGACATGATAATTTTATTTGCATTTTTTTTAAGTTAATTTGGATTCCACCTTTAAATATAATTTGTTGATGTGTTTTCTATTGTGGCTAAACTTGTCATATATACTAAAGTTTTAAAGATAACTACATTTTGTTAAGTAAAATTTCATTAATGATTATTGTTTTTGCTTTCTTAGAATGATACTAAAAACTGTTTGATATGTCAATAAAAAAAGAAATATTCTAAAAAAAGAAAGAGATAAAGCTTGTTGACCATTCATTTTCGTAATAAGAGTATAAGATTTCTCATTTCATTACATTTTCATATAATTTTTTTTTTCAAATCTACCTTGTCTTTGTCTTTTGGCAAATAATAATAATAATAAATAATCTTTTTTGGAGATGTCACTAGTTGAATTCATATACTTTTTCAAGGATTTTTTTTATAAAAAATTATGAATATTTAAAGAATTCTAATAGAATTGCACATGATTGAATTTGACTGATCTAAATATAAAACTATTAATAAAATTAATTATGACAGCTATAGATAAATATAAAAGAATCAAAACATGCTATATAATATTACAATATAATCAAATACGTAATTTTAAATTAATTCAAATTGATTGATTTAGACAATTTGACTATATAGTTTTTAGGTCATTTATGTTATAAACCCATGGGTCTAGAAAATGAACACATATGTATGAGCTTGTAGGCTTGTGAGATGTACATGTATAAATTTCACAGCACAATAATTTTAAAACTTTCAAAATTTTAAGGCTATATATTTATGGGTCTTGATTATTTATGTCTTTGATTAGCTCTTTAATTAATGTGAAAATTATTTACACTATAACACTTCTGCAAGTTCACCGACTTAATGCACCCACAGATTTAACTTGACGATAAGTGAATATCTCGACTTGAGTTTGAATCTTTCTTTCCTTAGTTATAACTCAAAAAAAAAAAAAAAAAAAGTTCAACGGGTTAATGTTTGGCACTTACATAGAAATGGACCAATTATCACTCGTTATAACTCAAAAAAAGAAAAGAAAAGTTCAACGGGTTAATATTTGGCACTTACATAGAAATGGACCAATTATCACCATCAATCTTTTAGTCTGGACCGAAACTATACTACAAGTATGAACTGACTCATGAGATGCATATGGGTTTGACACCATATTGAATCTAAAACCTTAAATCTGTAACTATAATTTTGATCACTTATATGCGTTTTATTAGTTTCACATTTGAATACTTATACTCTAACAATTTTGTCACAAGCATTGGTTTAAATCTGTTTTATAGACTAATTAATTAATTTAACTATATGATATGAATCAAATTAATAAGTCTATGAAATATTACAACCTTGATTATATATTATGACTACTATTATAAATTGGATTACTATGGGTCTTATGCAAGTTGTCTTTTTTATTTAATTCTTTTCTTTGCATCACTCAAAAGAGAAAAACAACACTCCAACTGATTTTGTATTTGGGATTCCAAAATTGAGATTGTGAAACCTTCTTGCACTTATATCAAATAAGCATGCTTCTGTTATCATTTGTCCATTCATTCTACGCTTGATCTAAAAATTACTTGTATTCATCTTTGGTCAATAGCCAGAGAAGTAATTTTTTTTTTATTAATAGAGCTAGAGCATATTTGGCATTATTATTGATTAAAATATAGATATTTTTTAAATTTTACTTATATATATATATATATATATATATATATATATATATATATATATATATATTGTTATAAAATCAATTTAATTACATTGTCATTTGATTTAAGAGCTTTTTTCTTTTTTAGGGTAAATTAAAAATTTGATGTCTGGATTTTAAATTTTTTCTATTTTGGTGTTTAAGTATTTTTTTTACTCAATCAAGTGTTTGAACTAGTAAAATTATTTTTAATGTAATATTTTTCCTCCAATCTAAACAATAAGTGGGTGTCACGTGGACATTTTCAAAATCCATCTAAATTGGTATCAAATTTTATACATTATTTCAACAAATTATATATGAGTACATAATTTATTCACTCTAAATACATAATTTATTCATTTTTTTAACATTCAATATACATTTGAAGAGATTTTATTTCTATTATTGTATAATTTTTTTTCAAATGTTTATAGAAAGTAAAACAAAAAATGAATAAATTCTGTATCTAAATTGAAAAAATTTTGTATACAAATTTTAAATAAATAATTAGTTGAAATAACATACAGAATCTGGTATCAGATCAAATGAATATAACGAAATTATGGATTTTACCTGTTTAGATAAGAGAAAGCACAACATTGAAAATGATTTTATCAGTTTCTGAACAAAAAAAATTGTCTAATCACCAAAATAGAAAAATTGAAAAGCTTAGACACCAAATTCACAATTTACCATTTTTTTTTATAAAAGCCTTAAATATTAACTTATTTGAAAATTAATTTTTTCTCCATAAAACATATATTGAAAATATTTACTATTCAAATTAGGAAAAATGATTATAAATATTTTTGATTTAATGAGAATGAATATGTGTTTTGAAACATCATAAAAAGAAATAGTGAGCAATTTTTGTTGGACGGAGGGAATATTACTAAAGCAGAAGCTATTGATGTCAGTATTTATATACGTGAGAATTTCTCCCTCGTTTTTTCCGCCTAAATTCTCTTCAATTAACATAATAAATGTTATCTAAATAGATATTTTAAAATACTTTTATTTTTTCAATGCAATCTTAAAAAAATATAAATAAAATTCATTTAGTTTTTTCACACAAGTTTAAAAAATATATAATCAATTTTGTTAATTTTTTCTATGTAATCACTTGATATTTTCCATGTAATTTAAAAAATACATAATCACATAATTTTTATTTTTATTTGTTTTTAATTTTTTATTCATGTCAATTTTTTATTTAATTCATCAAAATTTAAGTAAATATAATTTTTCATCTATAAGTTTAAACTAATTATAATACTAACTATTTGTTTAATATAAATCTAATGATAATGGAAATACTGAATATACCATTAATCCAAGATCGAAAAGGTACATTTGATTGCTAAATTAAGTAGCATGTGGTAGTGGAGGTCAGGCAGGTAAAAATATCTGAGAATGCTTTAGCAGATTAAAAGGACAGCGCTCATTGGGAGCCAGAAACATAACCAACGGCCTATAATGTTTTGCACGCTATTCACATGCATATTTCCAAAAATCCTGACAACCACTCCTTATTTTATGATTTAGAAATTATAACCTTATTAGCACCAATAGTCACAATAGCAGAAGAGACACTCAAAAGAAAAGGATATAATGATATATCGAAATTATAAACAAAAGCACAAAATAAAAAGCCTACGAGAATAAACAATTGATCTCAGATGATCTTGTGTGCCTTGCCATTATATTTAATCTTTTCTTTTTTTTTTTTTTAAAGAATATGGTACATACAAAATAATATGTATATATAACCCTACTTGAGAGTTATTCTTGAACTAGTATGTTCGAAGTTAGAATAATTAAGATTTTTTTCTTAATGAATTAGCTTAAACAATTAAGATTTTTTTCTTAAAAAGTAATTTTTAAAATAAACACTTAATAAATAATAAAATATGAATATAATTTAAAATATACAAATTAATAACAAAATATGCGGTTAAAAAATTAATCTAATTGATGCATTTTGGAATATATTCATACTGTAATTTGGACAAAGGGCAAAATCTACAATTGTAGGCCAATACAAAGATCTTTGGTGGTCACCGCCACCGGCACTCCAAACGCTTTGCAGGCTATCATCACGAGTCTAACCAACCTCCCTGACGTGTTATAACCGGCATGTTTAAACGCGACACGAGTCGCCACTTGGAACCACCTTGACCTGAAATTCCCACGCGATTTCTGGTGTGGCCTTAGTAAAACTTGGAACTGGCAATAGCAACTTCTTGAGAAGGACAAAATCGTAATTTCTGCAGGAAAGTAACTGTCGTCTTGACTGGGTGCCACCTCAGTATAGCCGACAAACGCTGTTGTTGAATTTTGTGGTGTCCAACCCGACGCTGAGTCAGTAATGACAATGAAGATAGGATCGAGGTGGGGCTCACTGCAAAAATATCCCACTAGTCCACAAACTAAGAACAAAAGGATTTCGTTGGAAGGACTTTAAACTTCTCCAGAATTTGGTTCCAAGGACTCGGAATGGGTTACGGATTTATTACTTCAGTTTTTAGCTTGTTTGCAAGTTTCATATTTTTCTTTTTAGGATTGTAGAGGAGAAAATATAAATTTTAACGTTCATTTTTAAATATCATGGTATCTTTGACTTCATATAAATTTTTAATGTTGATTTTTATTAATTCATTAAATTATTTTAAAATTTATTAAACTTCACATCCTGAATTTTCAAGCTTACTAAAAGTTGAACAACATTATCAATCCTAATTGGATTTCATTATACTCTCTCTCTATTGTTCTCAAAAAGAATCATTGAGGTTTTCAATTGCAATTAATATAAATTAATGGCATTATCAAACATATCTAAAACCCATATTAGATATACCAAATAATAGTTTGTTTGTTTTTTTTCTATTCAAAATGGTCAAGTTAAAGTTTTCTTTTAGACAATTCTAAGGGTTATCCTAAAAGTCAATTTAAATGTTTTGAAAATCTCTCCAACACTTGTACAACTATAATAGTGATTATATTTTTAAAATATATTTATAAGTATTAACAAAATTAAAATATTTATTGTAAAGAATATAATGATTTCAATTAAATAGTTTTACATGATACCTTAATAAAAGTCTTATGATAATTGACAATTATTTTTTAATCTCAAATAAACTTTTAGAATAGAATTATATATATTAATAGTCAATCAGTGCGTTGCGCGCATTGGTGATTTTAAATTATTTACTACAATTTTAGTATATAATTTATATTATATTAAAATTTTATATATTAATTAACTAACAATATTATATATATATTTTTAATTTTTTGACTTGAAAAGGTATTTTTTATGTGAAATCCATAATGTATTAGATTATTTTTGTTTTATTTTGAATTAATTTTTAATTATACTAAATTTTTTAAAGATGCTACAGTAATTTTTAAAATTAATAAAATTAAATAATTACTTGATCTATACTAAAAATTTATTTAATATAAATTTTAAGACAACAATTATTTATATATATATATATATATTAATTTAAATAATTTTTTTGAATAATTATAGAACATGAAATAGATATGTAATACTCCCATATAATATGTCAAGGTATAGCAGATCTGGCAGAAGCTTAAGGGATAAAAGTAGAAGTTTACTGAAATGTACTTCAACTTTTTAAACTGCGCATCATTATTAAATTTGACGATTAATTTAAATTAAATAATGAAATGAAAGAGGCTCAAAAAAAAAAAAATTTGCAAGTCAAATTAATTGATATCTGAATCCTATTTACATAAAATAATTTACTAATGTCAATAATTTAACGAATAACTTAAATAATTTTCTTTCAATGATTTAAAAACAATTTAAAAGGATTCGCTTTGTTTTATAGTCTTTTTCAGTGTCTAATTGGGTTCCACTAAAACTCTTATTCTCTCTTTGCCAACCTCTTAATTTTTTAATCATATTTTTATTTTCTCATACTATTATTGATCATTTTATTAGGCTGGTGGTGTCCCATTTTTTTTTTTCTTATTTTTCATATTATTATCATATGTAATTAGATATGTAGATTTAGATTTTAGATCTATTTTTTATTTTCTTTTAATAGATTACTTTATATTTAACTGAAAGTATATATCTAAACAACATATTTATTATTTCTGTATATTATGAATACAAATTCAGTATATTTATATGTATTTTTTGTTTTATTTTTAATTATATGTTTCTTTTTTTATATAAAAGATTATTTTCTTCTTATAAGAGTTATGTTTCTTTTTGAGTTCTTAAAATTTTCAAAATCTTTTTTTGATAGTGATTTTCTATATATGAATGAGAATGATATTGAGATTATAAAATTCATTTAAAAATTATAAAAAGTCAGTTTATAGTTATAACAATCATAAAGTGGAACTTGCTTTTTTGCCGAGTTATGATTTCAAATGCTATGTTATTTCAATAGAAAAATATTATGGATATATTTCACTATTTTTATGATTTTATAGTTTTTAATTATTTTTTATTATTATTATTATTTGTAGATCAAGTTGTATAATTTATTAAAATTATAAATAAAAATTCATATTTTCTAAAAAACTATCCAAAATATATTAGAAAAAAGTAAACAATTCACGTGGAAAGTAATTTTAGATTTTCTAAAAAAATAGGTACAAACTGAAGTATAGTAATTTAAATAATCTTCTAACATACCTAATCAAGATCAGTACTATATAGTTATAATTCATGAGAATTATAATCAGGAATTGCATGTTAGATTTTGTAATTATTGGTTAATGAGTTATTTTAATTCATGTGATAATATATTAAGATTTTAAAATATTGAATTATAAAAATAATAATTTAATAAATAATAGATACTTATTATTTCTAAAAGCATATATATATATCGACCATAAATAAAATGTTAACATGATAAAACCATAAATAAAAAGTTAACATAATAAACCTTTTTATTAACTGAATATATTATGATATATTTTTAAATTATTCTGTATCAATCAAAATTAAATAATTCTGAAAATGTCCATAATATTTACTTAATGTATTCAGAAAAAAATGAAAAAGAAAAGGATCTAAATCTAATATACACAAGGAAGAGAATAAATACTTGAGTGATGATTCAGAAATAATATGCACATAAGATAAGAACTCTATAAATTGGAAAGTTGAAATCCTAATTTATTCAAAAGACTTCCAAAAAGAGTAGAGACAAGTATAATTGCCCTCAAACGCAATCTTAATACTTATATTATATTATATACAAATAATAAAATAAAGAAAACAACAAATGGTCATTAGAGATGTCAACAACGGAAAAGCTGTATGATCTGTGAGTCTGTTGCCAACTTGCATGGGACTCTTACTCTCTTTCCAACTCTCAATGGCGTCAAATGAAAGTGTATGGCAGCGGTAAATTTGAAGCAATAATAATACATTATATCGTATAGGGCCATGATATTTTTTAATAACAAGAAAGAAACTAAAGAAAGTTACAGGTTTTCAGGGAAGGACTCAGGACCTGCAAATTCTCAGTGAAGGACTCCAGTCGATTATAAATACCTTGTTTAATTTTTCTCACCTATAATGCAATCACTTCTTGATTTTCTTCTTGTTTTCTTCTTCTCTTTTATTTCGTTTCCTTTGCTTTCTCTATATTATATCTATTCCAGTCTTGGTCCAGGATGACTATTCTCATTGAGCAACCGCAATTTGGTAACTTTTCCTTTCTTCTTTTTCCTCATCTTTTTTTTTTTTTAAAAAAAATTATATCAGAAAATTAAGGTAATTTTTTTTTTTCAGTTTTGGTTTTCCTAAACTTATTTTTTAAAAAAAATTTTTTTTTTTAAAAAGAAACTTGATTTTTTTAAGAATTTTTTTAACTGAAATTTTAGATCTTGGTTTCGAGAATATTAGGTTTAATTTTTGTGCAACAATTCTTTCCCCTTCCAGTTACAGGGTTTGAGGTAGAGGAAAAGAAGGTCACTGTTGTTGATGGGAAAGACCTATTGTTGGATGATGGATTTTCGGTGCCACAAACCAACTCTTTTGGCCAAAATTTTAGGTTTTTCTCTATTCATTATAATTTCTGTTTTCTTATGGGATAACCCAAATAGAATTTTGCAGTTAATGATCTAATCATCTGCTTGGCCTAAAATGATGATCCCAACATAAGCCAAAACTAAATAAAAAATTTAATCATTAAGAGTATAAAAATCAACATGACATGCTCTTTATTATAGCATGTGTAGCTAGTTTGATTATTTTGGCAAAAAAAAAATAAAAAAAAAAATAAATGATAAAAGGGCTCCATGGCAAGTACCTTAGAACTATGCCAAATGGCAATTTTGGATACAGACCAGGAAAAGATCTCTGCCTCAGTTTCTTCCTTGTGGTCCATAATTATGTCTGCCATAAGTTACAAATTATGGATTAAGAGCTATGACCCACTTTTGATTCAGAACATAACCCTTATTGAGGATTAATATCTAAGAATTGAATGAAAAATAATGTTCACTACTAAAATAATCAGAAAATATAATTATGAAAATTCTTTTGGGTGACTTTTTGTTTTAATGTTTCAATTTAATATATTTTATCCATCTAATATGTATGTCCAAAACAGAGATTATAATGCTGAAGGTGAGAGGCAACCAGGTGTGGACAATTTCTACAGAATCAATCACATTAACCAGACATATGACTTTGTACGTTTGTCATTTTTTTCATTAGTTGATGATGGGTATGAGAGATTTAAGATACTTTAGAAAAAATTCATTCGATAAAAAAAAAAAAAAACTTCAGGTGAGAAGGATGAGAGAAAAGTATGGGAAGCTGAACAGGGCGCAGATGAGCATATGGGAATGTTGTGAACTCCTTAATAGTGTTGTGGATGAGAGTGACCCTGACTTGGATGAACCCCAGATTGAACATTTACTCCAAACAGCGGAAGCCATCAGAAAGGACTATCCCAATGACGACTGGCTTCACTTGACAGGCCTTATTCATGGTAACCATTTACTCTTTAACTCCTGATCTTTTTTTTTTTAAAAATTTTTTTTGGTTAGGCATGTCCCATCAGGAGTTTAAATTTGCAACTGGCCATAAGTTAAAGCTTTTTTTTTTTTTTTTAAATATGCATATTTCAGCCCAGTCGAAGGGAAAAAATTTGTCTAAGTCCACACTTTTTTGTGGGTTGGGCAGAACAAGTCTTCTGGCCCTGTACTAGGCGACACGTGGAGTGGTTTCCATTTTGACATGGGCTTTTCAGTTTTGAAAAGCAGTTCTGGGCAAAGCTTTATTTTGCATGTAGGCTTGTGGATCTAACTTGTTTTCTTTTGTAATGGTTTTAGATCTTGGAAAGGTGCTTCTTCATCCCAGCTTTGGTGAGCTTCCTCAGTGGGCTGTTGTAGGTGAGGACCATGTCTTTGCATAGCAATAGTGCTACCAAACAAGTGAACTACCATTGATTTAAGTTACAGATTAATCTTGAAACATTTTATAGGTGACACTTACCCTGTTGGATGTGCTTTTGATGAGTCAATAGTCCATCACAAGGTGGTAATTTGTTCTCTCATCAAATTTTATACACCATATAAAGATTTGGGCTGAAATGTTTGACTTATGTGTTTTAATGGGTCCACAGTATTTCAAGGAAAATCCTGACTACAATAGTCCTGCTTACAACACTAAACATGGAGTTTACTCAGAGGGATGTGGATTAAATAATGTTATGATGTCATGGGGGCATGATGATTACATGTATCTGGTAATTAATTAACCAATTTTATTTTTCTTTTTTAAAAACTATTCATCTTATTTTTGTATGATTATGCAAATGAAACCTATTTTATTGATGAAATGATCTGAAGAATCTGATCTTATTTGTCTTACTTTCAGGTGGCCAAGGAGAATAAGACAACTCTACCTTCAGCAGCTCTTTTCATAATCAGATACCATTCATTCTATGGTAATTAAATTAAGTGCAAAATTAAAAAATTAAGTGTGGTAATTAATTTGCTCTAATGGAAGTATTTGATATCACAGCATTACATAAGTCAGGTGCATACACACACTTGATGAATGAAGAGGATATTGAAAATTTGAAGTGGCTCCAAATATTCAAGTAAATATAATGATTTCACATTTCATTTAATTAATTAGTCATGCAATTAACGTAATGTGCTGTGATTTTGATTTTTCTGTTTTTTTTTTCCCCTTGTAGCAAATATGACCTCTACAGTAAGAGCAAAGTCAGAATTGATGTGGAAAAGGTCAAGCCATACTATCTTTCCCTTATTGAAAAGGTAAAATTAATAGGAACTGATCAATTTTGTTTATTAATTTGTTATATATTTCCTCATTTATTTGATACATGATGTTGCAGTATTTCCCTGCAAAGCTAAAATGGTGAATCTTGGAAGATTTGAATGTTCAATTAATGAAGAACAGAGATGAAGAAACGGTGTGGGCACGGTATCTGCTACAAATAATAGCAGTAGTTGAAGGTTTTGTACATCTAGATCTAGTTGTGACTTGAGTCTCACAGTTTACTCTTACTTTGCTTCCAACTAATAATGTTGCTTGAGAGCTTTCAAATCTGTGTACAAGAACAATTGTGCTGCAAGATTAAAAATTTAAGCAGTTTTCACATGAATAAATGAAGAATAACATTGTTCTATTAGATATATACATTCGGTTAGTAACATAATTTATGAAGGCTCCATTTATTAATGCCCCTATTACATAATCTATAGCATCATCAATTTGTGATTATGTGCATTCCATTTCGCTTTCAAGTAATATTATATATAGTATTTGGACTTAGCGGTCCAATTCTTGTGTCATGAACGTACGATTGCAAGGCTCAAATCCATTGAATAAAGAAACTTGACAGACACAACATAACATGAGATTGGTACAAAATGGTCCCGTTGTATATCACTGGCTTTTGCATATTACATCCATAGACCACATGGGATTTGGCTTTCACACCGAATTTTTAATAAAGCATTCGAACATCAATTAAATACGTAAATCTGGCCTTCATTATCAATCCTAAATTTCAACCAAAGCATCCTTTAATAATAATATTATATTATAAATGAGTTTTAATTTAATGATTTTTAAGTGTTTCTTAAATTATAAGATTATAAAATTAAATTTTAATCAAAATATAATTAACATAAAATTTAACTAAATTTGTTTAATTGAAAAAATGAAGAGTTTTACTATCTATACCGATGTTTCAATCGTGCTGAGGATACATAAGAGAAACAGAGACACAATGGCATTTCATTTGTCATTTTACAGTGCAAAGCATATGCCATTAATATTATTATATATTCAAAGCTGAGCCCAACACACTGTCAACCATCTTCTTCCACATTAATTGACAATTAGACTTGGAAAAAAAGATGGGGTCTGAAATCAATCTAAGCCTTCCAGTCATAGATTTCTCCAGTACAGATTTCAAGCCAGGGACCCCTACATGGGAGACAGTGAGATCCCAAGTCAGGAAAGCAGCTGAAGAGTACGGCTGCTTTGAGGCTGTGTTCAAAACTTTTCCTCAAGACCTGAGGAAAGCGATGAATGCAGCATTGGAAGAGATTTTTGCATTACCATTAGAAATAAAAAAACTTAACGTTTCTGAAAAACCTTTCCACGGTTTTATTGGATCGTCTTCGCCATTGTCGCTATATGAGAGCCTAGGCTTTGATGAACCTGACAACTATGACAAGGTCGGAAGCTTCGCCAGGATCATGTGGCCTCAAGGAAACATAAATTTCAGGTTTATAAGTTTCTTTTTCTTTGTATTTCTTTGGCTTATAGGAACTCAGTGAGCCAAAATTAGCATTATGGGCTGCATATTATGGATGATGCTCCTCCTTTTAATGGCTCTCACCAAATTTGTAAAATGATAAATCAAACCCGGTACTTTTACGCTTTTGATTGTCTTCGTTTTTCTTTAGCCAATAGAACTGTTTGCTGATGAATTATATATGATTTTGGCAGCAACACTGTGCATAGGTTCTCCATGCTATTATCAGAATTAGATCAAGTAATAAGGAGGATGATCTTGGAGAGCTTTGGTGTGGAGAAATACTTTGATGAACATATCAAATCGTCATACAATTTTCTAAGGGTTACCAAATATGAAGCACCCAGGACTACTGAGAAAAAGACAGGGTTAAGGGCTCACACAGATAAGAACACAACTAGCATATTGTACCAAAATCAGATTGATGGATTAGAGATACAAACCAAGGATGGTGAATGGATCGATGTCAAAGTCTCACCTGATTCTTTCATTGTTATAATTGGGGAATCTCTCAATGTAAGTCCTTTCCTTTTCTCTCTTCAGATCAAAATTCTTTGAATACGTATATATATATATATATAGACTTCCGAATTGTTTGATATAATGTCGTCTTTGAATATGAGTGACAATCTGAACAAGAAGAACATTAATTTTGTTGAAACCTGCATATAAAATATTTCGTAGGCATGGACAAATGGTCGATTATATAGCCCACATCATCGCGTTATGATGACTGGAAACAAGACAAGGTACTCTGCTGTACTGTTTACAATTCCGAAGGATGGCTACATAATAAAAGCTGTTGAGGAGCTGGTGGATGAAGAACATCCTTTGCAATTTAAGCCTTTTGAATATGCTGAGTACCTTAGTCTCCGTTTTGCAGAGATTGGTAAACAGTTCGAATCGCCATTAAATGATTATTTTGGTGTCATGTGATTCAATAATCAGTGACTTTTTCTTTGTTTTGTAATCAAATCAAGGGCGAATACTCCTATTGTATTATGATATTATAATTAGTATTATTTTTTAAATATTTCAGTATCACTTTGAATAATTTTTATTTTTAATAAAATTATCATAAATAATTAATAAATTACACACATAATTTAAAATTTTTACACAATAATATCTTATCATATAAGATTATTGTAGAATTTACTTATATGGAATGGTGTAATTCAGTAAAATTTTAAATAATGTTAGAATTGAAGATATGTACGTGATTTTCTTTTTTTTTAATCTATGTAGAAAATTCTTAAATAAGAATTGAATGATTGGATTTATGCATACAAAATAAGCATCCGATCACTTTTTAGTTCAATCAAATGATATTGTTTTTCCTCAAAAATGAATTGATTCTTTTGTTATTTATGTTATAAGGAAGCTGATAGGTGTTTCCAAGTAAGTACGACTAATATAGTGTTGTTGTATCTAAGGCATGTTTGGTATTTTTTTGTTATCGAATACAAAATTTGTTCACTTTATATTTAATTTTTGTATCTATTTTGATCAAATTCTATATTTTTTCGTTTATTTTTTATATGTTCAAAAAATTTTCAATAAGTCAAATATGATCTTAAAATTAACAGTAACCATACTAGACTATATTTGACTTATTATTTAAATACAAAATTTATTCATTTTATATACATAATTTGAAGAAATTCTATAAATTTCATATATACAAAATTTTTTTCATTTTACATACAAAAATTGTTCAAATTTTGTATACACTTAAATAAATTTTTATTTCTAATTTGTTCAAAAAAAACTGTAAGCATCCAAATTATTTGAAGAAAAAAAACTATTGCATCAAAGATACTCAAATATTTTTGTTCATTTTCTATACAAAATTTGAAAAAAAGAAAAAAAACGGTAACACCCAATCCATCTAAACATTTTGTCATTTTTTATACAAAATCTAAAAAAGGAAAAAAATATTTGAACAAATTATGTTTCTTATTAAAGAAAAAAAAACTATGCCATTAAAACACCATTTCAATGCCAAAATAATAATAATAAAAAAAAGAATCAGTGTGAAAAAAAATTATTTCATCCGAAGCGAAGTGTAGCTTTTATAGGTGTCATACCTGGCGGCACCTACACTTTCTCATGTTGTAAAATGAAATTAAAACATATAACTTTCTTTTTCTATAGAATTTTTCAGGCTTAATTAGCAAGCTTTCTTAAAAAACAAACATGCTATGCATGATCAGTTCATAAACTTTAATGGATCTTAAAGGAAATTTAAAATTAAAAAAAAAAAAGAAAAATAGTTGAGTAATAAATTATATTACTAAGAGTCGAAAGTTCAAATTTGACTTTTTCCCCTTTTTTAAAAAATGTTATGAATTTACTAGATTTAGTTTAACTAAATGTATTTGAATCAATTCAAAGATTATATTGAACAAAATTAAAAAAGTTTTCATTATAATAAAAAAAATTAGTCATATTATCAATAAATTTATATACACAACCACACTATATCATAAAATTTATTGTTATTATTTTTTGGTTACACCTAACCACTCATATATCATTTATAAATTTATAAATATACGCTCTTCTATCTACCCATTAATTGACCAACAACTCTCGACTAAGTTATACTAGCGTTGATTGGAATGGCAGCTAGTAACCACCAAAGGTCTTACATGTCGACCATCTTCATCATTGTTCTGGTGTTACCCCTATAGCACCTGCCGATGCAGCTCGGTTGACCCATCAAGGTATACACAACACATCAATTAGATCTCCATTTTTAGGTTACATTGATAATTTTTTTTTCTTTTTGTTGTTAATTAGGCTTTGGTTATGTTACAACATAACAATTTGAAAATAAACTTTATTACCATTTTATGTCGCAGTTTATTGGTTATACCGTCATACATTACTCTAAGGTGTTCAATTATGTATATCTTTGCAGGTGTTATTGAGTTGAGTCTAAAAGAGGAAGTCCTCAATGCATATGTTGCTCAATTCCACTACCATGTTCTTGTTGCAAATGTTGCACTGCTTCTGTTCAACCTCTTGACAATCCCATGCCATGGCACTAATTATGATAATTAATATCTAAATAAGAAAATAATAATAATAATAAGAATCTATAAATAAACAATTTGTACCCCTTTCGATGGTTTGCATAATCTAATCTGCTTGAGAAAAAGCAGACACATAATAATATATGAATTAAGGTATATTTCAGCTCCTCAACTATTTTGGAAAGCTCAATTGGGTCTAACTTTGATTTTCTAAGATTGCTTTTCATCTCCTCCACCTTAAGTTTTCTCTTACCCACTTACATTCTATCTCTTATCGCTTCTATAACTAATGTCGCCATTGACTGTCTATGATAAAAGACTCGCTACTCTAATTTATGTTCTCACCACTGTAGGATTCATTTGAAAGCTCCTGTTGATTATTTTAGTTGGTATCTATATTATTCAGTTGTATGTAATTGTATTGCACTCAATAAGAACTATGATTGTAAAGTCTACTCCAGGACTGAAATTTGTGATATAGATTATTGTGTCAGACATTTGTATGTAATAGCGGTTACAGGGTTCTAGTTAGTGGGTTTGATGGTGGAAAAGAGATTTAGATGGAATGCTATTTAGGTCAGATTAGATTTGATAGAAGGAAGGAGGTTATGTGAATGGATTTTATCGGGTTTGTTAGCGGTGGTGACCGATCATATTTGATGGAGAAGAGGTTGTGTTCGTTTTCATCTCCTCCTCCTCATGATGGGTTTGTGTTTATTTTGCCTTTTTGAACTCAAATTTATGCTCCAATTTAAATCTTTCAAAATGAGTATAATATTTTAAAAATAAGATTGAAGATCGAACTGGTTAGTTATTTCATTAGATCGGTTCGGCGGTTTAATATAGGACGGTTTTTTTTGAAATATATATAAATAATATTTAAAAATTATTTAATATTTTGAAAATATATAATATGATGAAGTGATAAAAATATTTTTAGTATTTAAGTTTCGACTAAAATGGTGCAATTTTTCAAAATTTTTAGGTTTTTCACGTGACGATATAGTTTTAAGTTGAATATATTTTATTCAATTTTTGAATTTGATTCAGTTTTCTTAGTTTTAATCAATTTTTAACATTGAACCGCACTAGATCACAAGTCAATTTCAATTTTACCAATTTGAATTGTTGGTTTGGTTTGATTATGAAAATATTGAATGAGCATACCTTGATTTAATTGAGTTTTCTTAAATTTGAATGACATTTCAATTTCATTGCTAATATTTCATAGTTTGTGCTATGAAGTTTTTATCTTTATTTGAAAGTGTTTTTGGAGGGAGAAAAGGATGAAGGACAAAGGTGAAAAGTTTTGGAGGATGTATTAAGAAAATATGTTGAATTCAAGATTTTGTAAATTGCAGTTTAGATTGAAGTTTTTCTAGATTTCTTTTCTAATGAATTCTTGTTGAATTATTGAGATTTCTTATTGAGTTATTGGAATATTGAATTTGTGAATGATTATTATAGATTATTAGAATTATTTGTAGTAGAGAAATAAAATAATAATGAGATGAGATTATTGGCCATGTAGTGTTCACCTTTCATATGATTAACTTATTACTGTCTTTCAAAATATTTGGATTTAATAGGCTAAAAAGTTAAAATTAAATCTAATTAGATATCTTAAAATATTTAAGGAGCCAAAATAGATCTTAATCCAATAATGTATATAAGGTGGCATCTTCATTGGGTCCAAGACTCATAATTTTATTTTGCTTTCTACTTAGTTAAGTTTTTTTTAATTGGTTATTTATTTTAATATCACTTATGAAAAACAAATATTTCAATTTTAATTATATATTTTTTTGTGTCATGCCAGATAATTTTTTGATAGAATACTTAACACATGTATCATATATTATTTTTTAAAAAATTTATTATATTCTATATTTGTGTTGTACTGTGTTTATATCATTGTATCTGTATTTATATTTCATAGGATACTATTAAGTTATTTTGGATTAAGTTTAAAAGTTTATCCAATTGGTATAAAAAAAATACACCTGTAGGACTCTTATTTATTAGGTTTGTTCTTAGCTGGGAGTAATGCTCAACAGATCAACCTGAAGAAAAGCTTTGTTGAGAATGAAATTATTAATCTTTTCATAACTGTTAAATTGATTAGTCTCTCTTTACTCAATTACATAACTGTTACATAATCTCTTCTTTAATCTATTTTAATCTCTCTTTTGATTAATGTTATTACATGTGCTGTTAACAAAATGTAAAATTGCCCCTAATCAAAAAAAATTCCATTACATTTCTAAGCTTCTAATTATATATATATACTTGTGTTATATTTTTTTAATATAAATAAATCATAAGTTAAAAATTTTATTTTAACTCGGTGATTTATAAAATATTTCATTGATGAGCTGAATAAATTGAACTTATTAGTTGTAAAATAAAAAGTTTAAGGTGTAACAGGTAAAAAAAAA
>CATIWR010021576.1:0-22585 GCA_949677035.1 Omphalea diandra | reverse complement strand
TTTTCTTCATTTTTCTTTATGAAATTATAATTGTTAGGTGTGAGCATTAAACACCAACTTGTAAGGTTATAGTGTTAGCCTGTAAAAACACTTCAAGAAAGGTTTAAGTATGAGCCTATGAAACACTTGAGTGAGGTAGTGCGTTAGCCTAAAAACACATTGTTGTAAGGTTGTGTGTGAGCCATCAAAACACAAGTTGTACAAGTTGGGTGTGAGGTTGAAAACACCTTGAGATAGTGAAATACCCAATTAGTTAATTGGGGAATGGACGTAGGGTCAATTATACCCGAACCATTATGAATCAGTTGTCTCCATTCTACTCTTTCTTCTTCCCCTTTTCCTTCTTGTTGAAATTTTTATACACCAATTCAATCCCCCTTCTTGGTGCCTAGGGACAACAATATATATTATTAATTTCAGCTTTGACGTTAGTTTTAAATTATTATTTATCATTTGTCAAATAATTATATATAAAATAGTCACATATCACTATTTTATATTATGTTATAAAAAGTCATATTAAAAATTTTTAAATAAAAAATTAACTGACATATAAAAGAACTTTTTAAATAGAAAACTAAGAATCTAAAAAATTAAAAAATCTAAATAAAAATTACAATTAGAAGAACTTCAAAAAGTAAAATTTTGAACAACTTTCAAACATAAAATTAAAAATGAATAAAAATAAGAAGTGAAGATTGAAATTTTTTTCATTGATTGTTCAAAATTCTGAATATATATATATATATATATATATATATATATATATATATATATATTATAAAATTTTAGTCTCAAACTCAGTTTTAAATGAATATTTGTGATTTGCCAAATAATTCTACTAATAGTATAATATAATATTTATGTCAAATGACAATCTAATATATTTTAATTTCATCACGTGCCTAGTAAGCTAATAACTAAATATTTAGTTATCAATTAATCAAAAAAATATAGAAAGTTTAACAATATAATAAATTCATAATATAAACATAATTTAGGAAGTTTCATAATATAAAAATTCTTTATATAAAAATAATTTAGAAAGTTTAACAATATAGAAAATGTTTCATATAAAAATAATTTAGGAAGTTTAACAATATAGAAAATTTTATGCATAAAAATAATTTAGAACGTTTAACAACATAAATTTTTTTTTCATTTTTATAATAATTAGTATTTAGATTTCTATATAATAAGAAAAATAAAAAAAATAAAATCATGAATTTTCTTAACAATAAGAAAAATAAAAAAACAAAATCACAAATTTTCTTTTTGTCTAAAAATTATACTATTATTAAATGTATTACACTAATTAAATTATACATTTATTTTTATTATTTTATAAAATAATAAATTTTCATAAAATAATAATATATTATAAAATTAATAAAAAATTTAAATTATAAAAATCTTAAATTTTAATAATATAGGGTTTTTTTTCACTAAAAATAATTTAAGAACTTTAGCAATATAGAAAACTCTGATAAAAATAATATAAAAAATTTTATAATATAGGAAATTACTCATATAAAATAATTTCATCAAGTTCATAATAATTAGTATTTAATTTCTTACATAATAAAAAATATAAAAAATGATCAATAAAAATAAGATTATAAATTTTTTATTTTTTATCTGAAAATTATATTATTATTAAAACATTTTACACTAAGTTAATTATAATTTATTTTATTATTTTTATTTATTTAATAATATTTTTTATAAAATAATAAAATATTTTAAATAATAAAAAATTTTAATTAGTATTTATATATTTTTTATAATTAATTAATTTAAAATTTATTATTATAATTATACTACAATATATAGATTTACTATTGGTGAGTATTTGCTATTTATCAAATAATTGTATTGGCAACTTAATATTTTTTACAAGTGGTAATATAATATGTTTTCATATTATTTTCATTTAAATTTATTATATTAATTAAGTATAATTTTTATTTTATTATTTCATTTACTTGATAATATCTTTTTATAAAAAATAATAAAATTTAAAATATCTTTTATATAGTATTTTTTACTCGTTTAACTAATTAACTAATTATTTGATAAAATTCATATTAAATTTATTTGATAAAATTCAAATTAAATTTATTTGATAAAATAAATATTAGATTTACTTGATAAATAAATATCAAATTTATTTAAAATTTATTTGATTATACTAAATAATGTGCAAATTCGATACTGATTATTATTTTACTTGTTACATAAAAAAATAAAAATATATTATATTGCCACTTATTAAAAATATTATATTATTAATACAATTGTGTGATAAATGATAACTATTCGTCTAAATCTGAGGGAGACTAAAATAATTATATATATTAATTGATAATTTGCATAATTTAATATATTATATAAATTATATTTAAATATGAGTGAAATAAATATTTATATAAAATATAATTAAGTAAATAATATTTATTTTTAAAATAGATAATATATTAAAACTATTTTTAGTTTGTATTTTAATTATTTATTTTATATTTTTTTAATATTTTTTTTATTTTTGTTTATAATTATTTTGAATTAAAAAATGTTATATAAAAATTCTTATCGTTTATATATTAAATTTTTAATTTGATAAATATCAAATTTTTATTTCAAATAGATAGTTAAATAATGATTATTTATTTAAAATTAAATTTGAGACCAAAATTAATATTAATACGATGTTTACACAATAAATATCCCTCTAAACATCTGTCATGAAAATCTAGTCTCAAGGGAACTTTTGCCTTCTTTCTTTTGCTTATGGGACTTTTTCACTTTTCTCAGTTGAAGTTAAGAAAAATTGATAAATTAAATAAGTTAAAGTAAAATAAATTTATTATTTAAGATGAAACCAAAAAATTTTTAATCGGTGACTTAAGTTATACTTTGCTTCGTTCACTAAAAATCTTTAATACTAAAATTATCTTCTAATAGATTCTTTGAGTCTTTAGTGTATAATTTGAATTAATAAATTAATAGAACAAAATAAAAAAATCAATCACACAAAATATAAAATTTTACGTGATTTGATAATTTATCTATATTCATGAGAAGTTCCGATTTATTCTTTATTAAGAAAATACTGACAATTACAACTTATTAAAATTTAGAACTTAACCCCTTTTTATACTTATAATTAATTGTCCTAAAAAATTATACAAAAAAATATCCTTTTGTGTAAATTTTTAATTCTTTAATAAAGTTGTATCATACCTAGCAATGCTCGCTCTTTTTTACACTCACAATCGTTCCTTTGTTGAAACTAAAAATGTTTTTAATTATAAATCATTATTTAATATTTTTCAAAATTTTCTATTAAAATTATTTAAATTTTTAAATAATTCTTGAAAAGTACTATGTAAGATATTTAATTATGTTTTTTTTTCAGTTTGCACATAATATATGATTCGTGTGATATAATAAAAAATAAAATATAGTTGGAAGTAAATTATATCCTCAATTGGAAAATATATTATTATATTGTATTGTATTATATTATATTATATTATTTTTATTTTTATTTTTATTTCTATTTATTTAATATAATATGTAAAATATTAATAATATATTCTTTACAAGCTTGACTTAGTTTATTTCACTAAGAATCTTTAAGATTAATATTATCTTTTCAAAGTAATTTTTTTGCATTTAAAATATTTAAGATTTATTAAAAATTGTAAACAATTCTAAATAATTCTTGAAGGTACTATATAACATATTTATAATATCTTTTTAATTTGTCTTTAATATATTATTCATATAATGAAATAAAAAAATAAAATGTATTTGGAAGTAAACTATCCTCAATTGAGAAATATATATTTTATTTTATTTTTATTTTCATATATTTTTATTTTCATATTATATAATTTAATATATAAAATATTAGTAACATATTTCTATTAATTATTTTATAAGTTTTGTTTATGAATCATAGAACTAAATATATTTATAACTTTTTCATGAAATGACATGTGGTCCTTCCACTAAAGTTTTATTATTTATTTATTATAAATTTTTAATGTTAAATCACTTGATAATGTTTAATTGATTCTTGTCTATTAATTAAGTACTCATATTTATTAATTTATATGTAATAACTTAGACATAATTTATCAAGTACACGATTATCAAAACAAACTAAATTTTAAAAATTAAAGTTGTACTAATTGTAATACTAATCAACCTATGCGATCGAAATGGCGATGTACTAGGTACCAAAAATTCCACAGAACAAGGGTGGTATTTACGTGGGGAAGACAAGCCCACCTAGTGTTCATAAGACTTATCTGGATCGATTTGAAAGAGATTTTGCAACATTTTTAAGGTTTCGCTCAGAAGAAATTATGATTGGAGGTCGAATGGTTCTTACCATCAATGGAAGAGATGATGACACAGAATTGACAAATAAATAGAGTCCCAGAAGTAAGGGATGGGACTTACTTGGCATGCTGCTAAGTGACATGGTTTTAGAGGTAACTAAGAAACATTATTTTCAAGTTTATGCTATACATATAATTTCAAGTTAACACAAGAAGCCAATCTCATTTTAGGGATAAATTTATATGATTATATAACTAATTCTCTTATGCTAACCTATGGTTTAATATGTAGGGATTAATTGAAGAGTCAAAAATGGACTCATTCAGCCTTCCATTTTATGGACCTTCAGCAGAAGAAGTGAAAAATGTGAACCAAAAAAAAAAAAGGTCATTTAACATCAGTAGGTTTGAGTCATTTGATGTTAGCTGGGATTGCATCAACGATCCTTACAAATACTGCTCAGTGGACAAGTACACAAGAGGAAAGTATATGGCAAATCATGCAAGGGCTATCACGGAGTCCATTCTAGCTAGTCATTTTGGGGGTGAGATTGTAGATGTTATCTTCCAAAGATTTTCTATCACTACTTGGAAACTGCGGATGGTGCGTACACTAGCCACCCCGTTTCCTTGACTAAGGAATGAAGACATGCATTTCTTGGTTCTGTTTTAGAAGCAACTAAAAAAATAAGGAATTCATTTTGTTTGTGAAAGAATTCTGAAATAATCATCAAAAATCAGATTTCCTTGTTGGTGTAGTTTTTCAATTACATTTAGAAGCAAATTAATATGAAATCCATATTATCAGTAAATAAACTCCATATCCTATGAAGGAAAAATAAAACAGGTGAATAAAATAATTTTTTTGGGTTATTGTCTGATTATTCGTCAGATTTTGAATTGATCATTGGTTTGTTGGACAAGAACACAATTGAAAATTGTCCATTTTCATAATCTAAATCCATATAATTAATTGCTGAGAATTGATTTCTTTCTTAATCTAAAACTTTTTGTTATGCACATATTCCATGTGTAATTTTTACGTTAAATAAAAAACTATTCATATAACTTCTCTTCTAGAAGTTATGTTTGGAAGAGTTTAATGGGAGCGACGGATATTCTCCAATCAGGGCTCTGCTGGAAAATTGGGAATGGGACCTCAGTTAGAATTTGGCAGGATAGCTGGCTTTTTGGAGCAAATGTGCTTAAACCGGTTGCACCTAAGAATCTTCCTCTGGATGCCACCGTGAGTGAATTGATTAACTATGATAATAAATGTTGGAGACTGGCATTGATCAGGGACACTTTCCTCCCCTTTGAATGTGATACCATCCTTTCGCTACCTTTAAGCTTTCGTTTTCCCCCTGACACTATCTTTTGGAATCATACTGGGGACGGGATGTATACGGTTAAGACTGGGTACAAGGTTACTCAACGTATTCAATGGTCTTCTTTGCCGTCTACTTCGATGGGCTCTCATGATGATATATGGCCGCTTGTGTGGAAACTTACTGTTCTACCAAAGGTCCGGCACCTCTTTATGCACATTCTTCCTTGTTTTTCCAACGTGGAGAGAAGGGGTGAAGACGCAAGTGTTATGTCCTAGATGTTTATTGCAGCCTGAAACTATTAAGCATGCTTTCATTGAGTGTCTATGGGTGAAGGGGTTGTGGCTGACTTCCACTTTGGGCCTACGGGTTGATCAGCTTCCAAAACATAGTTTTCGAGTGTGGATTGCAGCGGTGCAAAGAGCTTTGCGAGCAGAGGATTTTGTGTCTTTTGTTATCACGCTGTGGATGATATGGTAGGATAGGAACCTCCTAGTCTTCAAGAAAAGTGGTGGAAATGTCACTGAGGTGCTGCAAAAGGCCCAACAATATGTCTCTACATGTAGTGGTTCGGGTGAGGGGTTAATCACATCAGTGAATATTGGTAGACGAATTGTTGCTTGTCACCCTGTGTGTAAATGAAACTCCCCGAACTGATGGTTTTCTGAAAATCAATAGTGATGCTGCCTTTCACCAGTCAAGTAGGATTGCAGGCTGGGTGTTGTCATTCGAAACAGTGCTGGAGATGTTATATGTTTTGCTGCAAAGAAAATGGAGCCTGTGAGAGATGCTCAGATTGCGAAAGCTTATGATCTTGGATATGGTACGGAGGTCGCTTGGCAGTGCAGTTTTCCTCGTGTACAAGTGGAAGCCGACGCTCAACTAGTCATTAATGGTGCTCAGTCCTTCATCGGCCGCTTACATCCTTCGGATCTTTTTTTATGGGGACATCCGAGAATTGGGACAAAAGTTTAAGTGTACAGCTTTTCACGTATATTATATCATGAACTAGTATTCATGTTGCATCATGGGCTCGTACCAATGTATATTGATATTAAATTATAAGTATATTGAAATGCATATATGTTAGTCCTTTTATGTATGTTGATATTGAACTGCATATATATTGAAATGTATGTTTATTGATTATTAACTACATGTATATCGTTTTCGAAAGTAGGTTCATGATACAACACGGATCTAGGTCAATAATATATACGAATTGAACTTTCTGTTATGTTTCTAGAACTTGTAACATGGCACCCATCATGTTGCTCAGTACGCTCTTTCTTTGGAGAGTGAGGTAGTTCTTATTGAGGAGGTTCCTCCTCTTTTGCAAGAATGTATCTCTTAGGGATTATTTGTTTTAATGATATTGATCTTTCTTTTTTAAAAAAATTTTACTATCTATAGATAGTTATTTAGTATATGGGTTGGGCATCTCATAATGGGCGGACCTAGGCTATAAATCTAATATCTCTTACTCGCATATAATGGGATGCATGTTGTCTAACAAATTTAAGAGAACACATTCTCTATATTATGCAATAAAATTTTATACTGAAAATAAATCATGCAACTAGTATATTGTTTAAGAACTCATTACTATATAACTGTTGGACATATATAGCAACTCAAACGTTAAAATAAAATATGTAATATCTTAGATTTATTTAGTCATGTAAAAATATCTCGGAATATCTCGTTTATAATTTTATATAATACTTATTGTATTTTTTTATCATGTTCAATCAAATATAGAAATACAATTAATTGATTGGTGAATATAATCAAATGACACTTAGTGATCTTTTCTTTTTCTTTTATGTCTCCATTTCAATTGGTTGTTTTTTTTTTTTTTGATACATCCCATTAGACCGAATTATTTATGATCATTAGCAATATTGCAAGATAGTAAACATTAAACCAAAACTTTAGGATACAATCAAAAGTCAAAGGGTATTCAATTGAGATCCTTATGATCTCATGAGTCTTACACAACTAAGAAGTAGAGATCAATTCTTTTATTATCCTTTTTATCAAACAATGTACACATGGAATGAGACATGTCTTATGATATTATTCTCCCTTTCCTATGGAGTTCATGTCTTTATCATAAAAATATTATACAGGTGATAGTTTAAATACACCTACTATTTAACTTGAGTCGCAACTTTATTTTCTTTTGAATGCACATAACAAGACTTTCACCTAACATGCTAAGACATATAAAGTGAATGATGGAATTGTTCATCTTTAATCACAAAATATATTTTTATAACTTTCATCTTAATCCATTATCAAAGCGATAATGTTCTAACTTCAAGCTCTCTCATGCTTTGTTCATACTTAAAACCAGTCTCATCATTAAGCACTTAGATGTAGTGACAATTACATATGTGAGAAGGCTAATCTCTTGTCCAACATACCTCTTATTATATGAATCGAGCCCATAAATAACCTATGGACAGTTATATAGTTTATAAATTAGCCTTCTCATTATGGGCAGACTGAGCCCATAAATCCAACATCCTATTATTATTTGTCATTGAATTCTTGTGTTTGATATGTCATAAACTAATGTATAATTCAATTGAAATTAATTAAAATGTATGTTTAAAATTCTTTTCTAAAGAGCAATAGGGGTATTAGCTTGTCCATAATATGATTCAAATGTGAGACTCCATTGAGCGATCCATTTATAGACCAGAACTCCTAAGATAGGTGAAGCAATATTGAAAAGAACTAGTATTCGTTCTCAATACCTTTAAACCCACCATGCTTCTCTTTGACAACAAGCACCTGAGGAATAAAAAGAATTTAACTTCAAACTTCAAGAGGCAATCAAAAAGCTACTACTATTGAACAACAAAATTACAACATAATTATTACAACACAGTTACTACCATGAACAACAGAATTTGGTAGAACATCTAAAAATAATCATATCAGAAATACAAAGAAAAAAAAAAAGATAAGAGCCATCAATCTCTTCAATGATGATAGCGAAGATGAGGGATTCTCATCAACCATTAAACTCTTTGACAACAACATCAAAGAGCTCTTCATTCACTATCTTTGAATGTCGTAATGAGGGAAGATCAAAGAGATCTTGAACCACCATCCTCATTTTCTTACACATTTTTATGATAACCATGACTTCAAATCAGACAACGAGGCAAGATTGAGTTAAATGTGTTTTTTTTGCATTTTTACTTATTGGTAGAATGAGATTTTATTTAAGGGTTATTGGCAAAAATATGTTTTGGAATTTCTACAGTCAAGGTATGTTGAATGAGTTTTTATTTGTGGAGTTTCAAGGCTGATTTTTATTAGGGTTTCTTGAAAATTATTTTTATTAGGACAGTAATAGGGTGGGGAGCAGGAGAGCATTGGTCTTTTTATTGGATTACTAAATGTAAAAGGAATTTTGTGGCTCGGTCGATTCCTCGAACATAGCCACGTTGCATTCTTCTGCTTTCGATCAAGAAACAATAATAACAAAATGAGCTCAATTTATCTTTGTTAAATTCGTTTATTTCTAGTTCTGGATTGTAAAAAGATTAAAGCTTTTTTATTTTTAGTTGCGATTGTAATTTTTGGATATGCCTTTTTTTTTCTTCATTTCTAATCCTCATCTCCTCACAGTTAGCAATCCCCTGATAGGTTTTTATTTATCATTTTTGTAAAGAATGTAAGATTATTTTGGCCCAATCACTTAATAAAATAATGAAAATAAGTGTGTGAAACTCACACGAATATCAGTATTCATATAGGTATTTATTAGGTTAAAAATAAGAATTGAGACGTTAAATTAGTTAAAATTGAAAGTGAAGTGTCAAAGTGATCAATCATGATTAGTTTAGGAGGCAATTTTTGTATTTGACCCTACTATCTCCTACTAGCTGGGAATGGAATGCATACTATCTAACAAACTTAAGAGAAAACATTCTTTGTGTTATGCAATAAAATTTTATATTAAAAATAAATCGTGCAACTAGCATACTATTTGAGAACTTGTTACCATATAACTATTGGACATATATAGCAACTTAAACATTAAAATAAAATATGCAATATCTCATACTTATTTAGCCACGTAAAAATATCTCTAAATCTCTCTTTTATAATTTTATATAATACTTATTATATTTTTGATCATGTTCAATCACATAGAAATACAATTAGTCAATCGGTGAATATAATCAAATGATACTTAGTGATCTTTATCTTTCCTTTTTCTTGAATCTCTCCATTTCAATTTGTTGCTTTTTTTAATATATCCCATTAAACCAAATTATTTATTATCATTGGCAACATTTCAAGATGGTAAACATTAAATCGAAACTTTAAGAAACAATCAAAGTCAAAGGGTATTAGGTTGAGATCCCTATGAGTCTCACACAACTAAAAAGTAGAGATCAGTTCTATTATCCTTTTTTATCAAACAATGCCCATGTGGAATGAAACGTGTTATGATATTATTCTTCTTTTCCTACGAAGTAGGGGTGAGTATACTGATCGGTTTGGTTTATTCAATTCGATTTTTACTAAAATCAATCAAATCGAATTTTATATTTTACAAGCTAAATTGAATCAATATTTTAAAAAACTAAATAAACCAAATTAATTCAACTAAATTTTATAGACATATAAATTGAACCAAACCAAATCAAACTTATAAAATTTTGATTTGGCTCAATTCAATTTAATTAAATTACATATGTTTTAAATATAATTCGAATTAAATTGGTTTGATTTATTGACAATTTTGATTCATTCAGTTTATTAAGTTTTTAATATAAAAAACAGAACTGAAAATTGAAAATTGAACCAAACAAAATTTTATTAAAGAATTGAATCGAACCTAACTAACCGTATTAAATCGATTTGGTTGATTTTTTCGGTTCAATCTAGTTTTTGCTCACCCCAACTATAGAGTGTATGTCTTTATCATAAATTGAATTTTATATAGGTGATAGTTTAAATACACCTACTATTAACTTGAGTCTACAACTTTATTTTCTTTGGATGCACATAACAGGACTTTCACCTAATAATATTAAGACAAATAAAGTGAATTGTGGAATTGTTCATCTTTAATCACAAAATATATTTTTATAACCTCATCTCAATCCATTATCAAAGCGATTCTACCTCTCATGCTTTGTCATACTTAAAACCAGTCTCATCACTATGCACTTAGATATAGAGGCAATTACCTGTGCCACAATGTTAATCTTTTGTCCAAAATACCTCCTATTATATGAATTGGGCCCATAAATAACCTATGGACAATTATTTAGCTCATAAATTAGGCTTCTTATTATGGCCAGATGCAGCCCATAAATCCAACATCCTATTATTGTTTGTTATTAAATTCTTGTGTTTAATATGTCATAAACTAATGTATACTCCAATTGAAATTAATTAAAGAGAATGTTTAAAATTCTTATCTAATAAGCAATGGGGTAACAACTTGTCCATAATATGATTCAGATGTGGGACTCCATTGAGCGATCCATTTATAGACCAAAACCCCTAAGATAGGTGAAGCAATATTGAAAAGAACTAGTATTCATTCTCAATTAACCTCTACAATGTTATTCGATTGCGAGTATTATTTATTGAAGACCTCTATCACAACAACATTTATAATTGATACTACCTAGACATCAAACTGGTCATGCCCAATACCGCATGAAGCCCAACTCGGCTTAGCACATCAATCTACAAAATCAGCTTGATTCATCAGCTAGTGATCAATCGATTCACTTGGCTTGACTATTAGAGACGGCTCGGCTTGCCAATAAGCCATGTGAACTTGACTAAACAGTGCTCTAACCACCCCGAACAGTGACTTAACAACTCTCTACAGAGACATAACCCTCCTATATGAAGGCTTCAAGTATCTCCCATGAAATCAATTTCTCTACACTTTTACCCTCAAATCAAGCATAAGTAATTTAATCATCGGAGTGGACCTCCAGTCAAGGGTCGGGCTTCTTCTGACTTTGCTTATCTTGCAAGTCACTGAACCGAACCACCTTCTCCATTGTTGAAGACCGAACTGAACCCTCCACCCAGATTATCCAGCTCGGACATCAATAATCAAGATCTATATTCTTGTTGAAATCATCTGTTGTTCAAGAGCCAGTGCAAGGATTCTGGTAGAAGTCTTATAACTTGCTAAAATCCTGGCTGTTGATGTACAAGAAGATCTCTTTGGCAGAAGCTGTGGGCACAGAAACAGCAGAAAACCCAACATATGCACCCTCTGACTTAGTTTTGCATACTTCAGCAACATATTTAAAGAAGCAAAATTAAAAAAAAAAATTGTCCATAGGTTATATATGGGCATCCACTGAGATAATGAAACAAGGTTGGTCTACATATTCCTGCATCAGCATCCACTGAGATAGTGAAACAAGCAAAATTAAAAAAAAATTAAAATAATAATAGCAATCATAAAAAGAAACAAAACTGTCATTATTGCCTAAATATGTTTGGAGCATCTTAAGGATCATGTAAAGCAAAGAATTCCTTCTTTTCCATGGTTTGTTTTGGTTGTCCTGAGTATTTAATCTTAATGCATAAAGTATATTATTGAGCTGGTATTTTGTTTCTAAAACGGCTGCCTCAATCTCTTCCATGGTATCTGAGGTGCCTCAATCTCTGACTCTTTGCTTTTGAATGTTTAATGTGCGCTGTTGCAACATGCAAATGATAAATAAATCTGACTTACGAAATAATGATTGGTGGCTTTGCCTATTTGGAAGAGTGATATGAATGAATCAGAAAATTTCAAGGAAGCACAAAGAAGAAAGTTGAGAAACATGACATTGATGACCTAATGCTTTTATTGCAACATACCGCAATGGAACGCTATATGTATGCGTACAACAAGAAGAGGCAAACATCTATTGGAGCGTAAAACTGGTTAATACCAATCAAACTTTGCGTGCGCGCACATTGAGGGTATAAAGCAAAGTTCTTACCTAAATGCCAAAACTTCCAAATATTCAGTCTCAATCTGATACAAGATAACAACAAAAGATCATCATTTTACATTGCAGATAAGAAGCTAAAATATTTACTTACCTTTTTATTTTCATTTCATTTTAATTTTCAATTATATGAGCGGTGAATTCATACTTACACCTGTCTCTTCTTTAACTTCTCTGACTGTAGCTGCACAAATATCCTCTCCCTGTGGATGGAACATTTGAAATCATGATAAACAAGGACATAAAAAATAACACCAAATGCATTATACTCTGTGCACTCACCTCATTAACTACCTCGGTTGGCAATTTCCAAACACCAGAACCTTTAAATCCACCATGCTTCTCCTTGACAACAAGCACCTAAGGAATACAAAGAATTTACCTTAAAACTTCAAGAGGCTATCAAAAAGCTACGACTACTGGTGGTAACTTCATCATTATTACAGCATAATTACTAACATGAACAACAGAATTTGGTAGATCTAAAAATAATAATAATTGGGTGTTTGTTACCCCATTCAATTTTGTTCGAAAAGAAAGGTATTAGTCTATAATTGCAAAAAACGAAACGCATATGCATTTGTGAATCCAGTCAAAGGCAATGGCACTGATTGTCTTACATTATGCTGCATGTCACAAGACACTTTAAATAGAATTTAGACTTAAATGACTATAACCATTGACTATCTCTCTATTACTATTCATTACGAAAGCCCCAATTTCCACTCGATGTGAAGCATTTTCCGGGAGAGTATCAGGAGTTTTAGGTATCCAATATACCAGCATCAAGTAGTCAGTTTCAGCATGATGATACCTGAAACGTTCCTGCACAGTTAAAATTGACAGAACAATATTAGAAGAGAAAGAAGTCGATTAAAACTGTACCAGGAATTACCAAATATACAATTTCCATTTTTTTCTTGTTTTCATTTTAGCCAGATGTTCTATGTCAAATGTGAATTGAACATACGCTATCAAGATGCCTTTACTTGAACCACGGGTTCAACAAGATTAGCAAGTTCGATGGGTAATTTTATCCAAACACCCTTCTTCCCCTACAAATTTTGAGAAAATATTTAACAGTAAAATTAAATTAGATTAGATTGATAGAGTTTAGGTTACAACATCATCAAAATGTGTGAAGACAAAGACATGCAATACAAAGAAGTATCCGTTGCCTCCAATTTGACATGGAAGCCTTAAGTAAAGGAACACAAACTTTAGGGTCCATAAGCTCCATCATGTCTGCAATAACTCCTCCATACAAATCTTCTACTGCACTGAGTAATCCAATCTGTTCAACTACTCTATTTTTATGTTCCATCTGTTCCTTATTGGTCAATGATGCAGTCAAATCCGAATAAGTATTGATCAAGATTGAACTACTGTCACTGCAACCTGAAGAAATGAGAAAATAGCAGCTAATAACTTCATGAACACCAAACCAAATCAACTATTTATAATGTTTTGGTCTTTCACATTTCTATCAAAACTTGATTTTGGAGTCCTAGGATAGTTCATACCCATATGTTAACAAACGGAAATCTGGAATGATGTTACTTAAGGTCATACAGATTACGTATAAGGTATTTGTCAAATGTGAAGAGTCCAGAAATTTTTGGCTGTCTGATTGTATGAGAGTCGAGATTGATTCAGCAAAACTCTCGTAGTATAGAAAGCGCCTACTGTATTCGCCAGGCAAATTATTCAACAATTTTGGAACACTTGAAAATAGCACCCCCTCTCTCACAAAGTCATGGTATCCACTCTCCACATTTTCAGGTGGATCCTATGCATTTGTGAGTGCAAGGAGCACTATTTTCAAGTGTTCCAGGTGCATGTAATAATCTCCCATTCGCTTAAAGGTTTTTCAAAGCAAGAACTATGTGCTCAACTTCAAACCTTTTATTGTTTGATCCAGAGGCTAAAGACAGGCTTTGTATGTGTAGGATTGTCAATAATGTATTGTGAGAGTGTTGTGTTTCCCACTACTAGAAAGTAAGACTTTGCTTATGCAACCATTTCAACACTATAAATCATTACACTTTGCTGAATATACATTAAAATCTAAGTACAGAAGTGCAATTATATGTATAAGTTAAACCTCAACATCTCAAGTATTAAAATATAAAACAAGTTAACAAAATGAATTATTTCATAAAGTCAAGATCCACACAAAAAAAAAAAAAAAAAAATACTACAAAGACTAAGTAGTCGAAATCATGAAAGACAAACAATCAAGAGTTAATAATTTCAACTCATCAAAATAGTAATTATAATGTGTTCTAGGAAAAGCAAAGGGATCTCACTTCTCATCATGGAGAGCAAGAGGAAGACTAGAAGAAGTGTACCTGCATTTAGTCCATCCATCCATTTCCATTAGCATTTTTTATCAAATATGAGAAAGTTGCAGTAAGAATGGAAGAGAATAAGAGTAAAAGAAGATTTGGGTTATAGGTTTTGTGATTTTGCACATTCAAGAGGCAATGTTAAGAGTTCCAAATTATTACCTCTTTTTCCTACATAATGCAAACAAAATCATATTTCCAACTTTACGATACTCAGAAAAAATGCCAATTTTCCTATTAAAACAACCAAAACATTCTGATGCAAGCCAACGAGAGTATAACACAAATTTGGAGGTGAGATGCTTGGTTTTGCTCAAAATTGGTAAATATAGACCTGAATGAGCTGGAATAGTATAAATTCGACAATGATGGCTCTTCGACCTTAAATGAAAGTACAGGTACTACAAATCACTTGTGCTATCAAATGACATTGTGATTATATTTCCTTTCCATAATAACAAATCAAACACACATTTACATTGTGTTTGGTTCAAAACTAATTTCATCTATAAATGAATTTTTTATAGAATTCATTTGCAATTGAATTTTTATGTTTAACATACTACAAAATAATAATAAAATTCATTTCAAATGGAATGAATTTTCTGTTTGATTTAAATATATAATTCAATAAAACTCATTTTTACAAAAATATCCTTGTGTTATTTTTTTCAAATGCTTACTGATTTTAAACACTTAATAATTCAAAAAACCCAAACCTTTATACGAATTTTCAATTGTATCTAAAAACTTCTAATTTTGTCAATTATACCCTAACATAATGAATTGGTTTCAATTATACCCCAAGTCAAAATCAGAATTTATTGACCCTTATACTTTTTTAATTAGTTCAATGAAAATCTTAATTAATATGATACTATTATTTTTTTTATTAAAAATTTGTTTTAAATTAGAAGTTTGCATTAAAAGTAAATATAAATTTAATTTTGAAAAAATGAGATTAAATTTAATAAAAAATAAAGTATCATTTTAATTAAGTTAATATATTTATTTTTTAAATATTTTTTTATAAATTTTTATTTTAAATAGTTTAAATAATTTATTATTTAAAATCTAAAAATTGATTTTTAAGGGGATTCATATATTTTTTAAAAAAAAAAATTGAAAGATTTTATGAATTATAAATTTAAAATTTTTATTTTTCATTTTAAATATAAAATTAAAATTTATTATATAAAAGACATAATAAATTTAATTAAGTAAAAATGAGATTAATTTGAATAAAAAATAAAAGTATCATATTAATTAAAATCTGAACTTAATTTTGAGTTTGATTAAACTAATCGAAAAAGTATAATGGTCAATTAAGTCTAAATATGTACTTTACTAAATTTTGATTTTGACATGAAGTACAATTGAAATCAATTCGTTAAGTTAGGGTATAATTGATAAAATTAAAAATTTTGGATATAATTGAAAATTCGTATAAAGGTTTTGGGTTGTTTGAATCATTAAGCGTATTTTAAAAAAATAAAAAAGAGAGAAGAAAGAAATTAGGGACAGAAAAAGAAATAGCAGAAAGAAAAGAAAATTTTTGATTTAATTATATTTAATTTCAATGATTTAATGAAATAAAATTTTAAATAAAATTCGTTTATATCAAATACACAAAATGTGAATTTACAACTGAATTATATAAAAACTATAAAATTCAATTATATCTATAAGTGCCGACCACTGGACTGAACGAGAACCCTCAAAAAGACCATTTCAAGTACATGATCATGAGGACCAGACAATTATTGTCCCAGATAAAGCACAATAGGACCAGAAAACAGTGATGCCTGTCAAAAAGCCAAGCAAGGAAAATGACACAGTACCAAGACATGTTCTCCACAAACGCTGAAGGAATGAATAAGATGATGATGGCACAGAACTACTCCTGGGGAGATGCAATAGTTTGATGATTCTAAACTTCTGCATAGCAAACCAATTAGGTAAAAACAAGACAAAACAAAAAACCTTTGGCTGAGTTTGTATAACTTTGAATTGATCGAGTTTCTGACCTGCAAATTCCTTGCAGTTTCAAAATCTTAACTGTTTCCATGTTTCCAAGAAAAGGGTGGCTTTGTAAAATGCCAAGAAAGTGAGAGACAGCAGAAAACTTAGACCCAATATAAAATGTATGGTGATCAATAATTCAAGATGAGTGGGAAACTAGAAAGAACCTTCCTATTTACTTCAAAAACAAAGAAAGAACCTTCTTATAAAGTAGCATTATCTATTGAACTAAGAGGAGGATTGTTCAACTAACCGTCTACTTTTGTTAATGATTTACTAATTTATAGTTCAGATATGCTGTAAATTACGCCATCTGATCTGACTAACCAAACAAATTAATTCCATCACAAACAAGGAAATTGATTTACAAGGAAAAAAAAAAGAAAGAAAGAAACAGAACTTACAGTTGAGAGAGGGAATATGGAGATGAGATCTCAAATAACTGATTTTCAAGAAGAAATCCCAATTTTCGAATCAAGAAGAGAGCACGTCTAAATCTAAATATATGCCATCGTTAATAGCTATGCAAGCACAGCTCACATCAGATTATAAATTATTGAACTATGTTCTGCACATCCATTTTGCATGTCACCACTGAATCCAATTTAAAATGAAATTATTCATTGTACATACGTTATCATAAAATATAAATTTGAAACTTCATTGTATTTAAATTTTTTTTAAAAACAATTCATTCATAAAGTTAAATTGGCAAATAAATAAGAATATCAAGAACTAAAAAAGATATAGCTCTACTCCATTCCAAAAAAAAAAAAGATATAGCTCTACTCGAATAACGAAATCTAAATATAAACTGAAAACCCATAATAATACAAAGGAAAAAACATAGAAATTTATATTAAAAAATCCCTAGATTAGATGAATGGAAGTAATTCAAATTATTTTTCTGTGGACAAATATAAATCCGAACATTTGATATCACCATGAGTTTTCATTATATATTGTATATTTATTTTTATATATAAAAAAAACTTTTAAACTAAATCTCACCTCCTGGGAAAATCTCAACTGAAGCATATTTCTCTCTGGTATTCAAAGATTCATCAGCCATATTCAAACTTCGTTTGAAGCATAAGTGATCAAAGGAAGCAAAGGCATATAAAACCAAAGTTGGTTCATTTACTAAAGCTCATGATGCTTAGCTTTTCCATCACATGCTTCCGATGAAGACAGGAGATGGAATGAATTATATCCATTACATGATGAGCCCAAAATCTATTAAGAGCTGAAGAAAAAGTAGGTGTTGAAAGAAGTCATCTGCGCAACATAATCTTACTCGATCTGCGTTAGATTATTAAGCTCTGGCTCTGTTTGGCATGACAAAACTAAATTATAATCTTGATTAAAATCTAGTTTGACTATTAATATAAACTAGTTTGGTCAATACGTTTTATTTGGTAAATTAAATTATTTGAGAAAAAAGTTGGATTATAATCTCTTTAAAAAAAAAAGCTAGTAGAACTAGCATTCAAATAAATAAGCTATTAAATTATGATTTTTTTCTATTTTACCCTCATTTTTTTTTTATCTTGACAGTTAATATCTTTTTATGTCATTTTACATTTTCTATCTATCTTTTAACTATTTTTATCAAATATTTTTACATCAATTAGTTAGATTATCAGTTATCAGATTTTCAGCTACTATATTATTAATTACAACAAGATTATCAACTAGATTATGATTTGTGGTTGTAGTTGACGAGTTGAGAAAAAAACAAATGGCGGCCAAAAACTCATGGAAAAGTGGGAGAGAGATTGCAGTTCAAGCTGATAGACTGCTAGAGTTGCAATCTAATGAATGGATAGATTTTAGATCTGTTTATAAAAACGAAAGGAAGGGTTCTGATATTTGGACACTAAATTAATGGCTAGGATTAAATCTTTTGATCTTAGGGTTCTGAACATATATTAGAAAGAGATAGTTTCACATTATATGGAGTTTTTCTTATTGATTTTTTATAAAGCAGCAAATCAATTCCAACCAAGCTTCTTTTTTTCTTTTTTCTTTTTTTGAGAAAGAATCAATTTTTAATATATTTGTATTTGTTTATTTAATCTTTAAACACACTCAAACTTGGTTGAAATTCAAACAAGTTTAAACGAAATTTGTTCAAACTTTAACTTAATTATATTCACCAGATTTTAATGAGTTCCTAAATAATAAGATAATTAAATTTTTAAACTGATTTTCCTTTGGTTTATTAAAAAAATGAATAGAATTTTTTTTTGAAAGAGAAAGTTTAGAAACTTAAATGAAATTAAAGGTTCACATAATATCAAAAATTACATGAAAATGGTAGGATCTACTCTTTTAACCTCATATAAAAAAATGTGAGAATATTATATCATAACATTGTTGTTTTCTTTTCAATTTGTTTTAGTATCATATTTGAAAGTTCTATATCTTCAAATTTAAATATTCGTTTTTTACATTTAATGGATATGGTAACATAAATAATTTAAAATAAATTTTTATAATATTTATTCTCATATGAATTTTAAAATTTTGAATTAATTAATTGATAAATTTTTATTATTTGTAAATAAGCAGATACGAGTTCTAAATGAATTTTAACGCGAATATGGTTACAAACATTATATGAATATGTTTGCAAATATTATCAAGTATTAAGTTTTGATATTTTTATATTCATTCTTATTTATTTATCAATTAGACCTCAATTTTATTATTTGGACTTCTTTTTTTTAATAATTAAAAGAACATAAAAGTTTATTGTTCACGAACAATATTCACTAAGCATATCATTATTTTAGTGCCCTTATTGTTCTCCTTTATTAGTAAAATTTTGTTGGAGAGATTTATTCCGCCTTCCCAACAAAACTCATAATAATAAAAAGAAAAAAAAACTATTGAAATTTATATAAAGAAAATCCCTAGATTAGATGAATAAAAGTAATTCAAAATAATTTTTCTTTGGACAAATATAAATCTGAACCATTTGTTATCAGCATGAGTTTTCATTATATATATCTATATATTTATTTATTTATTATATAAAAAAAACATAGATAAAAGACAAAAGTTTTCAAATGATTAAAATATTTTTTTATTTTAAAGTCAATTTAGATATAACACCTAAAAAAAAGATTTATAAAAAAAAAAATCTAGATTAATGGATATTGAAATTAAAATTTTCAAATCTTGCTATAATATAGGAAAGATCTGCAATAAAAAAAATCTTATATATATGGATTGTAAAAATAAAATTTAAAATACTGTTATAAAAAAACCGCACCTTAAAAATTTTAAAGAGAAATTTTAAATGTTTGATCAATTTTAAATGAAAATTTTCACAAAATAAGGCCAAATAATTCATTATTAAATAATAATTATATAAATGTATTCAAATAGAACTCTAATTAATTCATTAAAAATTAATATAAACACAAATATTAGTTTTCTTCCAATATTTGATAACTTTTAACTCAGTAAATTCTTCAATACACGATGCAAGCCCACCTGAGATTGAGGCTTGGTAAATCCATAAAAAAAAAAATCTTTTTTTTAACAGATTGCAAAAATATTTCGTTGAAAATAATTTTAATGGTGCATTTTTTCACATCATTCGAGAGTTGAAATATTAGGAATCAAAGAGTAAATTAAAACTTTTTTTTATTAGGAAGAAGGAAGCTTTTTCTAAATTTATTTATTTATTATTCAAACCTTTTTATTTATCAAATAATGAGATTAATATCTTGACATGCAATGTCAAGTTTTTGACAGGGTAATACACTTAAGTTTATAATTATCTGTATAGATTTGTATAGCTATTATTAGTGAGTGCGGTTGAGTGTTTCTTTTCTTAATTTATTTGTGAGTTTCATTGTTCTTTATAATAATCATGAGTTTGATTTATTTCACTAGGATATTATAATAAATCTTATATAGTGTTTGATTCAATTGTAATTTAAAATTTATTTTATTTATAGTTAATCTCTTATAGGATTCATTAACAAATAATTTTTTTTTTATTTGATATACTATAAAAATTCATTTTAAGCAAAATAAATTTTGCATTTCATTTTTGTGTAGAATTTAGTTAAAAATATCATTGTATTATTTTTTAAAATTTTTATAAATAATAAAAAATAAAAGAGATAAGAAAGAAAGATGGGAAAGAGTAAAAAATAAAAAGGTAAAAACAGATATTTTAGTTAGACGTGCCTTTGTCATGATAAAAAAATTTACAATTTTAGAATTTACAAGCATACAATATTTGCACGTTGTGCGATTGTTTTTTTTTTTTACTTTGAAATTTGATTATAATCTAAATGAGTTTTAGTTTAAAGATATTAAAATATATATAAGATTGTGAGATTATATATATATAAACTCAAATTTTAATTATTATAAGAAAATTGATCATAGTATAAAAACACATAATAATCAAGATAAATATTTACTATTATTATGTTATGTAAATTCTTAGTTTAAACATATTTATGACTATTATGTTTATTATTCATTTCAATTCAAACACTAAACTTTCATTAGTATCATAATAAATATGTCATATCAAAATGTTTATAATAAAATCTTAGTATTATCTTTGATAGAATATTTGTGATATTATCATACAATAACTAAGTAACTTTCTTTAATATAGTTTATAAAGTATAAAAATGTAATATAAATTATCACATAAAAATTCTGAATGCTTAGAAATTTTTGTGGTTAAATATCTTATAAAAATATTGTATGAATAATTTTATTAAATAAAATTAAAATTAGTGAATTTATTCATATAAATGAAAAAAAAAATTTGCATTATATTATAATTCAATAGTAGGTAAAATGCTTATAAAAAAACTAATGTATATTACAATCCTATAAAAATCTACTAATAATTATTTTTATTTAAAATTTATTATTAAATAAAGTTATTAATAGAAATTAAATATTTGTAATTATATTATGAATTAATGATAACTATAAATATTTGTGGCATATTATATTTTCCAATAATATATATATATATATATAAGAGAGAAAAAATTCAAATATATAAAAAAGAAAATGAAACAAAAAATAGATATTTGTTTTAGTATATATCAATTATATGTTATATTAAATGTATAAAATAAACAATAAATTTGTCACAAATATGATTATTAAGAGAAAGTACACGCCACTATTATAGAAATAATGATACACAGTAAGATAATAATTTTGATAATTAAAGATATATGATATTAATAGATAAAATTTAAAATAAAAGATATAAAAATTGAAAAATATCACATCAATTGTAATTATTAATATATATAAAGAGGATTGGTGTGTTTTAATTATATTAAAAATTAGTGATAATTATACAAAGTATAAATCATATAAATGTCAAAAATCATTTTAACTGATAACTAATATATAACTAACAAATTTTGGAGAACAATGAAGAAGTAAATTAGAATGGTAATAATATAATTGTAGTTGTTATACTATATGAGAATGGAATGTTGAAATTATCTTAAAAAACAGTAATAATT
>CATIWR010021562.1:0-54240 GCA_949677035.1 Omphalea diandra | reverse complement strand
TTCTTCATAATTCTCACTAACCATGCATAATTAACATGTCATGAGAGGTTAATTTCAGGTGAGAAAAAGATAAATTAACTTACCTATTATCCCAGAATTAGAAAAACTTAGGCAGCTCACTTTTCTTCCTCTCTTCTTCTTCTTCTTCTTCTTCTTCTTCTTCCTTAGCTCTCTCTCTTTGTTTCTGCCATACCTCACGTTTTTCCCTCATTTCTGGCCCTAATTGTCAGATATAACTTATTATAACAATATAAAATCATGGTGCTTTATTTCTATTGGTTGGAAGTTCACTTTTCCTCTTTTAGTCCCTCTTCTTCACTCCTTAAGCACCTTTATCCATCTCTCAATCCTTAAATGCTCCTTAGACTCTTAATTAAGCTCTATAACACCATTATGTATGATGCTATAACATGCACACAACATAAGACAATTGACCATGCAACTATATAAACATTACATATATTTTCAAGTATCCCAATTATAATAGTGCAAATGTAATTATCATGCTTCTACCAATCGCATGACTAAATGATCATTTATTCAATACATATGTTCATATGGGATTTCATATCATTTATGCAATGAATATGTTCATGTGGTAATGTCAATAAACGTGGATAGGGATGTTACAATATTATTATATTTTAAGGATATGAAAATGATTTTTTTTGAAAAAGTGAAATTTGTTATCTTTTTAATTTGACTTTTTTATTATTTATATATTGTTATTTAGATTTATTGTATAATTCATTCTTAATTATCTTCCTGTTATAAATTAATGGAACTTTTTATCTTTATTTTAGTTATTCATTTTATTTGAAAATGAGAATAAAGCATTATGTTTTGCAAATTTTTTAAAAAATATTATTAATCCAAAAACATTATGATTTTATTTTATTATTTTGATTAAAAATGGTCAAATCGCTATTTATATTAAAATATGAATCAAATAAAAAAAACCTTATTTAGATGTTTATTTTTGAATATTTTATTATTTATAAAAATAAAAAATAAATTTTAATTTTTTTTATTATAATTAAGATTGAATTGAATAAAAATTTATAAAATTTGTGTTAATTAGATAAAATTAAGCTAAAAATTTAATTTAGGTTTATTTAAATATCAAGTGTAAGTTTGAGGATTCAATTGATTTTTTGTCTTATAATTAGGGGTGACAATTTGTGTTGTATCGTGTTGTACACATTTATAATGTAAGAATACTAAATCCAAACATGACCTATTTAATTGATGGCATCAAAATCTTTAACTCTAACACAAATACTTTTATGAAGTATATTACATGACACAATACGTATAATCCGTTTAATTAATTGTATCACAATGGATATTAACGTGTTATGATATGAAAATACACGTTTAACCTAAAAATATATAGAAAAATTAAAATTTTTAATTAAAAATATTTATATATTGAGAAAATAGACATTAGAGATTAAAAATTTAAGCAAATATATGATTGTATTCAAAGATATTTTCTTATATATAAATATGTTCACTTAGATTGTGTTTAAACATATATCTTTATATTGTATATTACATGTTAATTTATTAACCTGATTATATAATAATGTTTAACCATATTTATTATGAGTTAGATGAGTCAACCCATTTAAATTTACTTTTTTTAATGTGTCATAAATGGATTGGTCTGTTTATGATCTGAACCCATTTATTCCAAATTAAAACTCATAACTATATGTCATGTCGTGTTGTTTAATTAGGTCAAGTAAAAAATTACTAGCCTTACTTATAATTTTATTACCAAATTATTTTTTTGTTAACATTTTTAATATACCCATTCATGGCACAAACATGAATAGTTGAGAGACTTGAAAGTTAGTTTTGAAGTTAAAGAGTTTTAGAGTACATAAAATTCAAGAGATTTGAAATGGTTTATTTCAATCTTAATAAAAGCTAATTAACTTTCTTATGTTTTTTTTATTTTTAAAGGTTATATATATATATATATATATATATATATATATATATATATATATTTGACTCAGATTTTTTATTTCATAAAAAAAAAAAGATTTTAACTATTATGTTAGAGATAAATATTCCTTAGGTGAAAAGACTACTTTCTAATGCAATATAGACTATTGTTTTAAGTTATTTTAATTGAGTTTATATTCCTATTAGTATATAATTGGTAGGTTCTAATGTTGACCATGTGACTGTAATAATAATAAGGCACTTGCCTTTATCATTTACTTGAATGATTATAAAACTTTAAGAAGTTTTAATCCCTATACTTAAGTATTTGTGCTATAAGAACTCTGTCTTATCTTGCATAGAGATATTATTGACTCCAAGAATAATACAGTGCTTACCTGTACTATTTACTTGAATGATTATAAATCTTTAAGATGCTTTTAAAGATAGAGGCAAAACACATTGCAAAGATAATGGCTTGAGAAAAACCAAATGTCTAATAAATATAAAGGTGTTGTTAGTAATATGTCCTAGACCATTTTTGTAATGGATATTTTTAATAATATCATAGTTGTATTTTGTTAAATATCTTTATTATATTGAGTTTATTACTAAATGATAAATTCCATGAATAGTTAATTTTACTTAAAATCATAAAGTATGTAATTTGATATTAAAACTCTCAAGTATAAAGAATCCTATTTTAAATTGTCTCTAGTTGGTCATTATTGTTGAGATGATAATAAATGAAGACTCGTATGTATTTTGATTGTTGAATATGTTTTACTAGTCATGTACATTAGAAATTAACCAAACATATATATACATGTCTAAGAAACATCGTTTGAACTAACCCGACATGAGACACAACATGGATAAATTGTCATACATGATTCTCATACAATAGTATTAGGTTAATCCTCTGGCCTAAAAATACCATGAATTCCAATATGATGAATTTTATATTTTGATATAACTCAATATTATCTTTAATTGGATGATTGTACAAACTATATTGGACATAGAGTAAATCATATAAAGGAATATGAGTGATTGAAAATGAATTTTTTATCACATATTCATGCAAAATATATCTGTGAGTCCTTTAATGAGTTAGACTAAAGAAATTGCATGACCATATGGAAATAAATTGGTAAAAATTATCAATGTCATTTTACATCAATCTATTTGGAGCTTAAGAAACAATTTAATAGAACCATATAAGGATGACATGATCCATGTCTTATGTTCAATTGAGATATAATGTGACAAAAGAATTATAATACTATTTATAAGATAGGTTAGGTCAGATTAATGATCTTCACATAATTTGAGTAGTCATAATGTCTTGTCAGAGATAACTTATGATTTGTGGGTCAGAAATAGCTTTTGGCATGTTGCCAATGTTATGTGAAACTACAGGGCCACTGTAAGGTCCAAAACTTGGTTCTTAGGGGTCTCTCATAAATAGGATCTACTTCCCTTAAATGATGAGCTTGAGGAGGCTAAATCTGATGAAATGATGATGATTTTAACGATATATGAAGACTAGTTATCACATAATATGAGTTTGGAAGAATGATTAAGAGATATGAAAGTGATAAATGCTAAATCACAATGAAGAAGTAAGTGTAAGATAAGATATATAAGTAGGCATATGTAAGAAATGACGATTGATGAACATGGATGAATAGTCAAATTAGAGGTTTAATGATGAAGAACATGCCAATATTATATGTGGAAAAATGTTATGTTAAAGTACATGTTAAAAAGAAATGAGAATGGATGATGGAAGCAAAGGTGTATACTAAGTTAGGTGCATGATCTTCAATGGTTACTACGATATGTAAAAGTGCTTAAAGTGTGATTAAATGACATTTTAATGATGTATTTTAGATGTTTAAAGTTAGTGATTGACATAATTTGAAGGAAGAAAGGAAGAAAGGAAGAGTTGGATAGTTGCACAATTGCCCTGTCTTAATGTGGTGGCCTATGTTTGTTTAATGTGTACTTATGTACATTTAAATGACATGATCATGTGCCTATGTATATTTAAATGACATGATAATGATGTGTTCTAGGTGTATTTTAGATGTCTAGAGTTGTTATTTAAAGTATGTTGAAGAAAGGAACACAAGGTTGGAAGCAAAGCTTTTGAAAGATTAGAATGCTCTATTTAGACATTTTGCCTTTTCACACCCTTTTATCTTTACTTTATTCCTAAAAATGACTCTTACTCCATTTTCCATCATTATTAATGCCTAAAATGTTGTTTATAGTAAATTATGGAAAGGACAAAAGGGTGAAAACACAATTTCTAACATTTTTTGTGGGCATTTTCTAAAATACTCTATATGGGCCTTTTAGTCTTTTTATACCTCTTTCTCTTTATCTTCTTCCTAATCATGACTCTAACCCCATTTTCATCATATTTTAGTAGTTCAAAACTCACCAAAACCTTTCCTCTATCCATGGCTACTAAATCAAGTAATGAGAATCAAGTTTGCTCATCCATCTTCTTTCATCATTCAAGCAAGTTAGTGACTTTCTTCGTCCTATTTCATGAATTTGTGTGGGTGAAAATGATTAAGAGTAAGTATGGATAATGCTAAGAGTAAGGAAAGCTAAGCAAAGAGATAAACAAAAAGAAAATCCAAAACAAAGAAGAGTTATGGCTAGCAGTGAAAAGTGAGGGATTTTAGTTGTTTTTCATTATCCATTGCATATATGCATCATGACTTTAAATCTATAGGCCATAATAAGCTAGCTATGTCAATATGAAAGTCATTCTTATGTCATGAAATGAAATGCCATTATGCAATGCTATATTTAAATCCCATGTGATGTTAGGGTAGTTTAGGGAAGAAGTGGAAATCCAAAGAGTCATAACTAGCTATGGAAGAATTATAACCTATGTGAAATGAATTCATTGCTATGTGTGCATGACACAGATGGTGAGGAAACTCCCCCAAGATAAGTATAGGATTGGTGAGGCAAGTACCTAAAAAATGCATAATTAGAGAGGTAACACCCTCATACGAGAAAGATAAGTAATCTAAGTGAGGATTCCCATAGACCTAACTATCCATATATGTAATGTTTTGCCAAGAAAATGATGTATGTAGAAGATGTGCCATGTAGTTAGAGATGCATTCATGTAAAGGCATATGAGCATGTATATGGGCAATATAAATTCCTCATTGAGTTTCCCATAAGGAGCTCACCCCCCACACACTCTGATTATTTTATAGGTTGAGTCTAGGATTGATATGATGATTGATGGCTAAAGGTTAAAAGCTATAATTAAGGTTTTAAGTTATATATCAGACATTGTCAAGGTACTACATTATTTTTTTATTGTTACTTATAATAATGGTGTACATGTATAATTGAAAGAGTTATAGATGTATTATGCAAATGTTAAGTCATATTCTCTTTTCTTAGTAATCTTTACAAAGTCTAAGTTATGAATAATGTGGTATATATATGTCTAAGGTTAAGGTAATATAAAATGATTATGATGTACGATTGATGGAAATGATGTTAAAATATACTAAGATTTATGGAAAATGTAAGATAAATGTTGAAAGCTTATGATAATGAAAGAGATTTTATAACTAGAATGACCTTAAGTGGACCCTTGATTCTAGGATTATCTAAATGGGAGAGCCTTATGTTTAATGATGTATATATAATAAAAAGTAGGAAAAGGAAAGAATAAAAATGAATTGATTAGTGAGTCTAGACTCCTCTGTTCATGGCATGACAATAAATGAATTAAATGGCTATAGTATAATATAAGAAGTGTTTTTATGAAATGCTTGGAATCAAGCTTTACTTAAACCCTTATCTCCCATTTATATTATCTTAAGAATCTCAAGGATGGAAAACAAAAGCTAGTAAGGTTTATGGGCCAATAAATATAAATTTAAGATTTAAGGTATTAGAGAATTTAGAGTTTGACATTAGCTATGAATAATTAGGCGTGTTATGGGTTCTGGAAGTGTTAAACCTTCCCATTCCCTAGACCCAACGTGACCAAAAATTTTGGTCGTGACAAAATGGTATCAAATCCAGGTTTATATAGTCGGACCTTTGAGATTAGAAAGAAATAGACAAAGATAATAGATGACATAAATTATGGGAGATATATAAGGATAATCAACTTTGACTTACATAGATATAAGATTTCCTTCATGTCTTACTAGTTTCCTTGAGTTAGAGATTTTGCATTAAGCATTGAAATGTTATGTATGTTCATGATATGAAGCTTTGTCTATTAAATGTGTAGAGATAATAGTAAGGTGATATGCATAATGTTATGAACTGAAGCATAACTTATACTTAGTGTATTATGACATTAAGGCATTTGATGTCAAAAAGTATGTATATATGATATTTTATGAAATGATATGATTGTTTTTATGATTTTTTTATATATGATTCAATCTGTAAGGATAAAGGATAAGTTCATGAGGTTGAGATGAAGCACAAGAACAAGTTATGATATATCATATGTTATAAATTAAATGCAAATGATAATGAATTATAGGGATATGAATGATATGGTGATATAAAGATATGATATAAAGTAAGTTGTGATATGATGATATAGAATAAGAACATGATAAAATGATGATATGACTTAAGAAATTGGAAATGATATAATGTTATGAAAGACAAAAAGATGTGATGATATGAAAGATAGATATGATGATAAGGTGATACATTGATGTGATAGAAAGATAATGAATAGTGATGTGAAAAGAGAGATAAGGAGATGAAAATGATTATAAGTAAAGATATAAACACATAAGTAATAGAGTTAAGAGTAGGAGTTGAGGTTATTCAACTATGTTTATACTTTAGGATTGCTAGATAAAAAGAAGGGATAGTTTTTAAGGGTATGGGATTTATTCCCAACCAAAAGGCGGTAAAGGAATCACCTAGTTATGGTTTTACAGTACCCCTCATAATCGTAACAAGTCATTCCAAGATTTAAAATGAGATTTGAAATTGAAAATTTTTTTTGAAAGATTTCATAAGTTATATAAGCATTTTAAAAGAATTTTAAGAGATTTTAAATCCCTTCTGTTGGACTAGGATGGTTAATCCTAAGTCTAGAACCTCTTTTGATCTTGACAAAGTAGATTGATCATCACTAATATTTCAAATAAGTGTTGATTTTGTAGAAATAAATAAATCTTTCAAGAAGAAATGAAAGGAGTTGATAAACTCCAAAGTGACATGTAAATCGCGATCGTAATCTAGGATTCGCGATCGCGACTCATGTTAGCATGCTGAAATTCAAGCAGGTGAAATCGCAGAGCCATTCTCAGTCGCGACCTATGGAAAAGAAGAAGTCAAAATGTGACGGACGAATTCGCGGTGAAAGTCACGCCTTAGTCGCGACCGTAAATTTCAAAGTAACTCAAGAGGGAAGCAAGTCCACAACCACAGCTTGACAAGTGTCCCAGAAGACTGTTGGAAGTCAAAATTCACAAAGGCATCTTGTTGGTAGCAACCGTGAATCCTGAGGAAGAAAGATGACCACTTTGACAGACGGATTCGCATCCTCTATCGTGGCCTGTGCAAGAAAACTCGCGACCGCGACTTCTGAAAATAGGTAAAAGACAACGACTATATTTTTCTGGTGAACTAATAAGAAGCTGTCACGTGGACTAGCCGTTTGACAAATGGGGTTTCCCTTGAAGAATTTGGATTTCGCAACAGCGAAATACAGTAGCAACGGTGATTTCATCCTGACAAGTATTTAATGCAAAATCTATCAAGCATGTCTCAAAGATTTGATGAGCTATGATCTGCAATGTCTCTTTGGTGAAGTTTGGCTATAAATACACCACCAAACAACCATGAATAAGGTTACTAAGGAATTTATTACAAGTGATTAAAGCTCTCAATCTTTGCTACTCATTTTTCTTCATTTTCTTTATGAAATTGTAATTGTTAGGTGTGAGCATTAAACACAAAGTTGTAAGGTTGTAGTGAAGAAAGGTTTAAGTGTGAGCCTAGTGAAACACTTGAGTGAGGTTGTGTGTTAGTCTAAAAACACATTGTTGTAAGGTTGTGTGTTAGCCATTAAAACACAAGTTGTACAAGTTGGGTGTGAGCTTGAAAACACCTTGAGATAGTGAAATACCCAATTGATTAATTGGGTAGTGGACGTAGGGTCAATTATACCCGAACCACTATAAATTGGTTGTCTCCCTTCTACTCTTTCTTTTTTCCTTTCTCCATGTGGTTGAAATTTTTATACACCAATCCAACCCCCCATCTTGGTGCCTAGGGACAACAATTGATCATCCCATTTAAATGCTACATTCTTTCTCAATAATTTTGTCAATGGCCCAACGATAATGGAGAATCCTTCCATAAATTTTCTATAATAACCGACTAACCTATGAAAACTATGTACTGATACATTTTTGGGTGGATCCCACTATAAAATGGCTTTTACCTTAGCTGGATCTGGATGAACACCATGTCTGAACATAATATTCCCTAAAAGAGCACTTTTTGCATCCAAAAGTCACATTTGCTTAATTGGGCATATAACTATTTTCCTCTTAAGATATGAAAAATGATTCTCATATGTTACTCGTGCTCCTCATGATTTTGTAAGTATATGAGAATGTCATCAATAAACACAATCACAAACTAATCAAGATATTATTGAAAGGTACGATTCATTAATGTCGTAAATGTTATTAGTGCATTAGTTATCCCAAAAGGCATAATAAGGGACTCATAGTGACCATACCTAGTACGAAAAATAGTTTTTGGAATGTCTAGCCCATCAACCCTCAACTGCCAATACCTAGATCTCAAATCAATTTTTGAAAATACCATTGCACCTTGATGTTGATTAAGCAAATCATTAATTCTTGGTAAGGGATATTTATTTTTTCACTATTACTCGATCTAATTGCCTATAATCAATACACAATCGTATGCTCATATCCTTTTTGTTCACAAACAACACTAGTGCCCCTAAGGAGATGTACTAGGTTAAATGAAACCTTTTTGCTATAGCTCTTCTAATTGTTTCTTTAATTCTAGCAACTTCATTGCTGCCATTCAATATGGTGTAATAGAAATAGGTGCCACTCTTAGTAAGGTCTCAATATTAAAATCAACTTCTTAATGTTGTGGCAAATCTGATAAGTCATTAAAAAATACTTCTAGAAACTTTTTTACTATAGGAATATCTGCCAAACCCAAACTAAGAACACTGGCATCAACCAAACTTGTTAGAAATGCATCACAAACTTATTTGATTAATACAAAAAGCTGAATAACTGAGATTAAATAAGTTGGAACAGTTTTGTGTTCCCCAATAAATATAATTCTTAGTTGTTTTGAAGATCTGATCATCAATTCTTTAGTATGACAAACTAAAACTGCAAGAGATTTTGCTAACCAGTCCATACCCAGAATAATATCATCTTCCTTAAAGTTCATCAATTTCAAAACTAAGGCAATACGACACCACACACTAGCATTAGACAAGTTCTGCATACTTTATTTACAATTACACTAGCTCCAGCAAGTATCAAAACACCTAAATAATTTCCTAAAGATTTAACTACAGCATACACATATGATGTAAATTCTAAAGACATAAATGAATGATGGATCTTGGGTCTATTAAAACATAAGCATTTAAATCACAAATAAAAATTATACTAGAAACACTTTAGGAGCTATTGGAGCCTCTTGACAAGTGATAGCATAAACTCTACTTGTGGTTAAGTATGGACTGCTTGTCCACTACTAAAAATTGAAGTTGTTCCACCATGTCCTCCTTACCTCTACCTTGCCCTTTGCCTCTGCTTGTGTCATAAACATTCTCCCCAACACTGTTCTGCCTAACTACCTAATACTCCCCTCTAGTCAAACTTGCCATTGGACAATCTTGACTCATATGGCCTAGTTGTCTACAAGTATAGCAAGTAATCCTTTTAGGACCCCAACACTCTCCAAATGTGAGTTCTTCCATAATTAGTACAAATTGAGGTTGTACCTCTACTCATTATGCAAACTGGTCCTCTCCTACCTTCTGAGCCTTCAAAACTACCACAACCACCTCTACCTAGTGCCACTAATATTAATCTACTAGGCTGACTTTGTCTTTGCCTCTTTGATTACCAATAACTCTTTGAAACCTTGATCCTCTAGATGATGTGAAAGCACCTCTTTTTATTGCTTTATTTGGTTCGTTACTCCACCCTGCATAACTTCTCTTCCTTTTTGCCTTAATTGCATTCTTCTCTTGGATCACCTCCTCAACTCATATAGTTGTTGCTAATAATGCAGTATAAATGGATGGCTTAACTGCTAATTGATCTTGAATTTCTAACCATAGTCACTTTTCAAATTTTTGGCACTCCAATTCCTCAATAGCTATATACTTAGGGGCAAATCTTTAGAGTTTAACAAATTGTACATCACAATCCTCCATTGTCATATCATTTTGCTCCAATTGGAAAAACTTAATCTTCTTCTTATCTAAGTATACCTCTAGTGTGTATTTATTTGCAAACTCCTTTAGAAAATCATCCCATGACAAAAGTCATCAATTGAGCAGTACTACCTGAAATAGTCTCCCACCAATCTAAGGCTTTGAAGTAAATATATTGCATACATTAGCTTTTGCTCTAAGGTGCATTCAAGCCTGTTCAAGATTCTCTCAATTCTTTTAAGCCACTCCTCAGCCTCAACAGGATCTGCAATGCCTTCAAAGTGAATCGCCCCTTACTTCCTTAATCCCTTCTTGCTTCCTTAATCCATAGTAATTCTTATCTATAGCAGGTCCTGCATATGCTTATGTTGTAAATATCCACATAATCTCAAGAAACTGCATGATATTTAGGTTTACTGTGATGTCCCATTTACTAATCATTCCTAAAATAGGTACATTAACTTATTCATAAAATATGGAATACTAAAGTGACACAACATCATTAAAATCCTCTCATTTTATCCATTGTCATTAAAAGATCTTATTTTAATTTTATTTTTTTATATTTTTTTACACAATGTTTCTAGTTTCAAAACATAGTAACTATTTACAACAAAGTATACATGGCTAAACAAAGTTAAATACTAATTGACTGCATATTAGCCAGACCTCTATTAGACTGCTAGACAGCAACTTCGAAATGTAAACTGTATTCAATCTTAGTCTACTCTTCCTGAAAGAAAAAATAATGCAAAAGAGTGAGTTTGCATACTCAGTAAGTAAATACATAATGATACTTCAATATCAAACAACATAACAATAATTAAATATAAATAGCTCATCATCATATCCATGCACGAAATAAAGAGTTTTTACTCTTAAATGCCACACAAACTATCAAATATTATTGTCACGTAGTTTGTCATATATTGTTACCACATAGGCTATAGATGTCACTGTCATAAAGGCTTTCATATTTGGTTGCTATATAGGCTATAAATATTATTGCCACACAGGTTATCGAATGTTATTGTCACACAGGCTATAGATATCATTACCACATTGGCTATTGAATGTTATTGCCACACAGGCTATTATAGATTATTGCCACATAGGCTGTCGAATATTATTGTCACGCAGACTGTTATATATTATTACCACAAAGACTACAGATATCATTGCCACACAGGCTTTTATATATTATTGCCACGTTGGCTATGGATATCATTGCCACATAGGTTGTCAACTGTTATTTGTCACACAGGTTGTTATAGATTATTGCTACACAAGCTATAAATATCATTGTCACACAAGCTATCGAATGTTATTGCCACAGAGGCTATTATATATCACTGCCACAGAGGTTGTTATATATCACTACCACAGAGGCTATGAATTGTGTTTCTTGCCAACAACATCAAGGATTAATCTTTCAACAAATCAACTATCAATCCAACAAAATTTCAGCAATATAATGACTAATAACAACACTCATAACTTTGGTAGCTCATATCACCACATACTCTCATTCCTAAGTCATAATTTATTAACGTCTCATGAAAATAAATAAATCAAGAGTATAACAATCTTTTCATCAATGTATTCATCAATATCACCACATTAAACAACATTTCATTCCATTGAGTATATGTTTATGGCATTTAACCAATCACATGTATAGTAGCACTAGTTATTTACTTACCTCCTTATTCAAGCTTATTAAGCTATGGATGGTCTCGGTTTATTCCCACTTTTATCTTTAATTCCTTGAGGACCTATTTCAATATACCAAATCAATCCATGATGTTAAAGTAAGATTTTCATCTTATTATGCAAATATGCTTTAGTAAAATATCATGAACTTGATAAGTTGTTTATATGATTACTTTTACCTCACAAATCCAAATGAGTGATTCTTTTTTTTTTTTAATTAAACTAAACATATATGGGTACACCATATCAAAAATTTAGTCCAAAATATACACTACATAATTTATGGTCAATTTTATGAGTTTGCCCTATTTCAATGTCATCTCAATCTGAATAGGTCTTACATTCTTAGGTATATCTCAAATCTTACAAATCCAATTGCAAAATTGATTTAGTAAAAGTTGGAGAACACTTAAAAGAACATTTTTATATGTTTTAATCATTGTCTAATTCAGTTTATAAGGTCACCAAAACCAATGAACAATCTCAAGGTGATCAAATTCTCAACATATTGACAATCAGTCATGATTTAGGGGAAATATCTCATCAACCATGACAAATTAGGCAAAAATATTTTCAGGCATGTATAGAGACATAAATATACAACTTTAAAGTTTGGTACATCACTAAATTCCAAATCTATGGCCATGAAATTCTTGGAAAACAGAATTAAAAGACTGTTGAGGCTTCATCAGGTTTAGGGTCAGTCACAATCAATGAGTCGTGTCTCTTTTCATATAACAAATTAAGCAAAACTACTTTATAGATATTTAGAGGGAATATAACCCTACAAATTTTATATTTTTCACTTTGTCTAAATCAATACATATAATCATCAAAATGTATGAAAACAGTCAGACTGAGGAGATTTTAGTTAGTTATGAACCAGCCCTAATGAAGGAGCCATATCTACTCATGCATACCAAATTAAGCAAAACTATTATACATGAATTTAGATCGACCATTAAGCTACAACCTTCATATTTTACACTTTCTCTAATTCCTCTTTTAGTGTTATGAAATTATGGATACCAAATCTGCTTTAACAACAAAACCAACACAATCAGTTTTTTATTTCTTTAAAGATTCAACCTCCATATATGAGCTCTACCTCAAATTACTCCATAATTATTCCTAATCATGCATGTTTAACATGTTATGAGAGATGAATTTCATATTGGAAGAAGGTAAAATTATTTACCTTTTTGACAAAGCTCGAAAAACTTAGGGTTTCCTCAAAGCTAGCTCCCTTTTCTCCCTTTTTTACTTCTTCTTCTTCTTCTTCCTCCTCCTTTCTTCCTTTCTTCCTTTCTATTTTCTGTACTCCCTCACATTTTTGGCTCACCGATTTGATCCTAAAAGATGAAAAAATTAATTTGTATACCTACCCTAATAGGACAAAACATGGTGTCTCACTATCATTGTTTGGAAACTCAATATTCCTCTTTTAATCCCTCTTCTTCACTCCTTCATCACCTTTATCCATCTACTAAACCACATATGCTCCTTATACTTTTAATAAGTTCCAAAACATAACTAATTAAATACTATAACACACACATAACATATAACAATTTGTCATGCCACTATGCAAATATCATATTCATATTCAAATGTAATAATGTACGAGTTATTGTCATGCTTATGCCATGTGATACATATATTTAAATATAACGTAATTAAAATGCATATGATTTGGGTTGAGGATGTTACAATTCTCTCCCACCTATAGAAATTTTTTCCTCGAAATTTTACTTACTAGAACTTTAGAATAGATAGAGATATTGTTGTTTCATGTGTTCCTCTACTTCCTAAGTGGCCTTCTTAGGTGAGTGATGACTCCATCTCACTTTAACCATGGTATCACTCGATTCCTTAACTATTTTAGTTACTGATCAAGAATTCCAATTAGTTGTTCATGATAAGTCATATCATCAGACAATTCAATCTCTAGCTCTGATAATATATGGCTAAGATCAAACTGACACCTTCGAAGCATAGAAACATGGAACACAACACGTATCTTAGATAATTCTGTTGGTAATGCCAATCAATATGCCAAAGGCCCAATTCTCTTTATGATCTCATATGGCCCAATGTACCTTGGACTTAACTTTTCCTGTTTACCAAACCTAAAAATATCTATCCATGGTGAAATCTTTAAAAATACTTTATCTCCAACCTAATATTCCATTTCTCATCTATGTTTATCAACATACCTTTTTTGCCTTTCTTGTGTGACTTCCAACATCTTTTAACTACTTGGTTTTTATCCACTGTATCATGTATCATCTCGAGATCCTCTAACAATCTCATCCCTTCAACATCCCAACAAATTAGACTTTTACATTTTTTGCCATGTAAAGCTTCATATGGTGCCATACCAATACCAAAATGATAGCTATTATTATTTGCATATTCCATTAGTGGCAAATAATCCTCCCAGTTGCCTTTGAATTATAACACATAAGCTTGCATCATTTCCTTTATTGTATGAATAGCCCTCTATAATTGACCGTTAGTTTATGAGGGAAAAGTTGTGATGAGTACTTAAGGCTATTTGTAAGTTATTCCAAAAATGAAAAGTAAATTGAGGATCTCTATCTAACATAATAGAAATAAGAATACCATGTAAACCCATAATCTTAGTAAAATATATCTTAGCTAATCTATTCAGTGAACATGTCTGTCATGTAGGCAAGTAATGTGCAGATTTTGTGAGTCTATTCATAATAACCCAAATGGAATCATGCCTTTTCTATGTTTGAGAAAACATATAAGAAAATCTATTAAATTTTCCTTCCACTTCCACACAGGAATAGGTAAAGGATGTAACTTACCTACTAGTGCCTAATGTTCCACCTTGATATATTGGCAAGTTAAATATATTGATACAAACTTAGCTATATCTTTCTTTCTTGTTGACTACCAAAAATGGGACTGTAGTTTTCTATACATTTTGTACTTCTAGGGTGCAAAACATATGATGCATTATGTGCCTCTTGCATAATCTCTTATCTCACACCCAACAACTAGTATACAGACTTAATTACTAATCACTGTCATCCTATCATCTCTATTTGAAAAATTAGTCTTTTTACCATTCTATATGTTTAATAGAATTTTTTGTAAATATAGATCATTTCTTTGAGCTTTTTTTTTTATTTTATCATCTATCACAGACTTTCAGCTTAAGTGTAGCCATTAAAGTTGTCACTTTCTTAATCTTAAATTTCACATTTAAGGCACAAAGATTAACCAAGGATGTCAAATTATAACCAACTAACCCAATAATAACATCTAATGCTTTTCAACTTAAAGCATCAACAATAACATTAGCCTTACTCATATGATAATTACTAGTATAATCATAGTTCTTCAATAATTTTATCCATCTTATATGCCTTAAGTTCAATTATCTCTTTGTTAGAATATATTTCCAACTTTTATGATCTATCATAATCTAAAATATCTCTTCATATAAGTAATGCCTCTAAATTTTCAAGGCATGGACAATAGCTACCACTCCAGGTCAAGGGTATGATAATTCTACTCATGAGGCCTTAGCTATCATGAAGCATAAGCTATTGCCTGTCCCTGTTATATCAAAACACAACATAAACCTCATTTTAAAACATTAATGTATACTACAAATCCATCATTTGTTAAAGGTATTGTCAAAATTGGTGCCATAGTCAATCTCTTCTTCAATTCCTCAAAAACTCTATTAACATTGTTCATCTCATTTAAATGTTACATTCTTCCTTAACAATTTTTGTCAATGGCATAACAATAATATAGAATCTTTCCATAAATCATTTATAATCGACCAACACAAGAAAACTACACATCTTTAATACATTTTTTTTTTATGGATCTCACTCCAAAATGGCTTTCACCTTAGTTGGATTAGGTTGATGCTCGAAAAAGACCACTTGTTCCATCCAAAAGTCACATATGCTCAATTTGGCATATAATTGTTTTTCCTTTGAATCTATAATATGATTATTAGATGTTGCTCATGCTCTTCATGATTTCATTAATATATGAGAATGTCATCAATGAACACAATCACACACTAATCAAGATGTTATTGAACGGTAAATTCATTAATGCCATAAATGTTGGTGCATTAGTTAATCTAAAGGGCATAACAAGGAACTTATAGTGACCATATCTAATACAAAAAGCAGTTTTTGGAATATTTGGCTCAACAATCCTTAATTGCTAATAGCCAAATCTCAAATCAATTTTTGAAAATAACATTGCTCCTCAAAGTTGATCAAGCAAATTATCAATTCTTAGCAAGGGATATTTATTCTTTACCATTACTCGAATTAATTGTTTATAATCATTACACAAATACATGTTTCCATCTTTTTTCTTCATAAATAATAGTAGTGGTCCCTCAAAGAGATGTACTAGGTCAAATGAAACCTTTTTCCAACAACTCTTCCAACTATTTCTTTAATTCTTATAACTCCGCTGCTGTCATTTGGTATTATGTAATAGATATAGGTGCCACTCCTAGTAAGGTCTCAATATTAAAATCAACTTCTCTATGTGGTGGCAAATCAGGCAAGTCATCAAGAAATACTTTTAGAAACTGTTTCATTACATAAATGTCTACTAACCTATTAGGAACACGGATGTCCACTACACTAGTTAGAAATGCATCATAACCTTTTTTAATGAATTGAAATTCTTGAATACTTAAGGTTAAACAAGTTGGAATAGTTTTGTGCTCCCTAACAAATATAACTCTTCAATTGTTCTAAAGATTTGATTATCAACTCTTTAGTATGACAATCTAGAAAATTCATACCTAGAATAACATCAAATTCCTTAAAATTCATCAATATCAAATTTGTAGGTAACATGACACCACACACTAGCACTGGATAATTTATACACACCTTGTTTATAATTACACTACGTCTAATAGGCATCAAAACACATAAATGATATCCTAAAGATTCAACTACACAATGCACTAAACATAAAATGAATGTGTAGATTCTTGGTCTATCAAAACATAAACATCTAAATCACAAATAAAAATTTTATTAGAAATAACTTTAGGAGTTGTTGGAGCCTTTTAACAAGTAATAGCATAAACTCTAGTATAAGGTTGAGTATGGGTTGCATGTCCATTAGTAAGAATTGAAGTTATTCTACCATGTCCTCTTACCTCACCCTTTGTCTTTACTTATGTCATGAATATTCTTCCCCCAACTACTTAAGACTCTCCTCTAATCACCCCTGTCATTGGGCAATCTTGACTTATATAGTCTGACTATCTATAAGTATAAAAAGTAACCCTTTTAGGTCCTTAACACTCTTCAAAATGAGTTCTTCCACGAATATTACAAATTGAGGCAACACCTCTCCCTATTATGCCAATTGGTAGTTTCCTACCCTTTAAGCCTTCAAAACCACCATATCTACCTCTGCCAGATGCTATTAATGCTAATCTACTAGGTTGACTCTCTCTTTAAAATCATAATCCACTAGATAATGTAAAACCACCCCTTTTTGTTGCCCTATTGACTTCTCCACTTCATCCTATATAACTTTTATTTCTTTTAATCTTAATTGCATTCTTCTCTTAGATCACCTTTTTAGCTCAAATAGCTATAGCTAATCGTGTAGTATAATTGGTTGGTTTAACTGTTAATCGATCTTAAATTTAACCTCAATCCCTTAGCAAACTTCAAGCACTTCAATTCCTCTGTAGCCACATACTTTGGGACATATCTCAAGAGTTTAACAAATTGTACCTCATAATCTATCATCATTATATTATTCTGCTTCAATCAGAAAACTTCATCTTCTTTTTATCTACGTATACTAATGGTGTTTACTTTTTTGCAAACTCTCTTAGAAAATCATCTAGGTCAATGTCATCGATTGAGTAAAGCTACCTAGAATAGTGTCCCACAAATCCAAGGCATTCTTTTAAAACAAAGATATTGTATACTTTAACTTTGCTCTAGGATGCATTCAAGCCTTTTAAGATTCTTTCAATTCTTCTAAGCCATTCCTCAGCCTCAACAAGATCTGTAGTGCCTTCAAAGTCAATTACCCTTTACTTGTTCAATTTATTATATTCCTATCTATAACAAATCTTACATATGGTTTTATTGCAAATCTATATATCATCTCAATAAACTATATGATATTTAGGTTTAGACCTATAACTAGATTATTTGGTGACATCTTAAAATTCTGTGCAACATGGAAAACATGCTCATGTGCATGAACAGACTCATCTCTAATCTCTAGACCAACATGAACTCTATCAGGTTTATCCATACGCCTCTATGCCAATGCATGTAAGTATTAACATAATGCAGATATCATATATATCACATTCATATTACACATGTGTACAGAATCATTTACCCACTCTGATACCACTAAAATGTGATGTCCCATTTACTAATCAATCCTAAAGTAGGTGCATTAACTTATTCATAAAACATAGAATACTAAAGTGACACAACATCATTAAAATCTTCTCATTTTATACGTTGTCATTAAAAGATATTATTTCAATTTTATTTTTTTATTTTTTTACACTATGTATCTCATTTCACAACATAGTAACTATTTACAACAAAGTATGCATGGCAAAACAAACTTAAATAGTAATTGACTGCATACTAGTTTGACCTCTATTAGACTGCTAGACAACAACTTCAAAATGTAAACTAGATGCAATCTTAGTCTATTCTTCCTGAAAGAAAATTTAATGTAAAAGAGTGAGCATGCATACTCAGTAAGTAAATAAATAATGATTCTTCAATCTCAAATAACATAACAACATTTAAATATAAATAACTCATCATCATATCCATGCACGAAATAAAAAGTTTTTACTCTTAAATGTCACATGGGCTATCAAATATTATTGTCACATAGGTTGTCATATATTGTTGCCACACAGGCTATAGATATTATTGCCACATAGGCTATTATAAATTATTGTCACACAGGCTATCAAATGTTATTGTCACACAGACTATTATAGATTATTGTCATACAGGCTATAGATATCATTACCACAAAGGTTGTCGAATGTTATTTTCACACAAACTGTTATATATTATTGTCACATAGGTTATAGATATCAATGCCACACAGGTTGTCGAATGTTATTGCCACAAATGATATTAGATATTATTGCCACATAAGCTATAGATATCATTGCCACATAGGCTCCCGAATGTTATTGCCATACAAGCTGTTATATATTATTGCCACACATGTTGTTATATATTATTGCCACACAGGCTATAGATATCATTGTTACACAAGCTCTCGAATGTTATTGCCACACATACTATTATATATTATTGTCACATAGGCTATAGATATCATTGTCGCACAGGTGATCGAATGTTATCGCCACAGAGGCTATGAATAGTGTTACTTGCCAACAACATAAGTATTAGTCTTTCAACAAATCAACTATAAATCCAACAAATTCTAGCAATATAATGACTAATAACAACACCTATAACTTTGGCAGCTCATATCACCACATACTCCCATTCCAAAGTCATAATTTATCAACGTCTCATGAAAATAAATAAATCAAGAGTATAATAATATTTTCATCAATGTATTCATCAATTAAACAATATTTCATTCCATTGAGTATATGTTCATGGCATTTAACCAATCACACGTATAGTACCATTAGCTTTTTACTTACCTCCTCCTTTAAGCTTATTAAGCCATGGATGGTCCCGACTTATTCCCACTATTATCTTCAATGCCTCAAGGTCCTATTTCAATACACCAAATCAATCCATGATGATAAAGTAAGATTTTCATCGTATTATACAAATATGCACTAGTAAAATATCATGAACTTGATAGGTTGTTTCTATGATTATTTTTAATTCACAAATCAGATGACTGATTCTTTTTTTTTTTTATTTTGAATTAAGCTAGACATATATGGGTACCATATCCAAAATTTGGTCTAAAATATGGACTACATTATTTATGGTCAATTTTATGAATTTGCCCTGTTTCAGTGTCATCTCAGTCTGAGTAGATCTTACATTCTTAGGTGTATCACAAATCTTACAAATCCAATTGCAAAAATGATTTACCAGAAGTTAGAGAACAAATAAAAGAACATTTTGCATGTTTTACCCATTTTCTAATTCAGTCTATAAGGTCACCAAAACAAAAGATCAATCTTAGGGTGATCAGGTTTTCAACATATTGACAATCAGTCATGATGTAGGGGAAATATGTCCTTAACCATGACAAATTAGGCAAAAAGATTTTATAGGCATGTATACCATACATAAATATATAACTTTCAAATGTGTCATATCACCAAATTCCCATTTTGTGGCCCTCAAATTCTTGAAAAATAGAATTAAAAGACTATTAAGGTTTCATCAGGTTTAAGGTCAGTCACAATCAATGAGTCATATCTCTTTCCATATACAAATTAAGCAAAACTATTTTACACATATTAGAGGGAATATAACCCTACAAAATTCAAGTTTTGCACTTTGTCTAAATCAACACATAAGGTTATCAAAATGTACGCAAATAGTCAAACTAAGGAGATTTCAATTGGTTATGAACCAGCCCTAATGAAGGAGCCATATCTCCTCACGCACGCCAAATAGAGCAAAACTATTTTACATGCATTTATATGAGGCATAAAGCTACAACTTTCATGTTTTACACTTACCTTAATTCCTCTTTAGGATTATAAAATCGTGGGTACCAAATATAGTCTAATAATAAAACCAACACTATCAGTTCTTGTTTCTTTTGAGCTTCAACCTTCATACATGAGCTCTACCTCAAATTACTCCATAATTATTCCTAATCATGCATGTTTAACATGTTAGAAGGGAGAAATTTCATGTTGGAAGAAGGTAAAATTACTTACCTCTTTGCTAAAACTAGAAAAACTTAGGGTTTCCTCTAAGCCAGCTCCCTTTTTCTCCCTTGCCTACTTCTTCTTCTTCTTCTTCTTTCTCCTTTCTTCCTTTATTTCTTTTTATTTTCTACACTTCCTCACATTTTTGGCTCACTAATCTGATCCTAAAAGATGAAAAAATGAATTTGTATACCTACCCTAATAAGACAAAATCATGGCGTCTCACTACCATTAATTGAAAACTCAATATTCCTTTTTTAATCTCTCTTCTTCACCTCTTCATCCCCTTTATCCATATACTAATCCCCATACGCTCCTTATACTTTAAATAAGTTCCAAAACACCACTAATTCAAATACTATAACACATACACAACATATGACAATCTGTCATGCCACTATGCAAACATCATATTCATATTCAAATGTAATAATGTAAGTGTTACTAAAATGCATATGATTTGGGTTAAGGATGTTACATTTACACCCACATCTAGATTATTTCCTAACATCTTAGGATTCTGACAACATGTTCAAGATCCTCATGTGCATGAACAGACTCATCTCCAGCCTCTGGGCCACATGAACTCTACCAAGTGCATTCATACTCTTATATGACAATGCATGTAAGTATTAACATAATGCAAATATCATATACAACATATTCACATTACACATGTCTACAGAATCATTTACCCATTTTGATACCACCAAAATGTGATGTCCTATTTACCAATCATTCCTAAAGTAGGTGCATTAACTTGTTCATAAGACATGGAATACTAAAGTGACACAACATCATTAAAATTCTCTCATGCCATCCATTGCAATTAAAAGACATTTCTTTAATTATTTTAAACACTATATATCTTGTATCGCAATATAGTAACTATTTATAACAAAATATACATATCTAAATAATCTAAAATACTAATAGACTGCATACTGGATCAACCTCTATCAGACTACTGGACAACAATTTTCAAAATGCAAACTAGATGCGATATTTAGTCTACTCATCCTGAATGAAAATTTAATGGAAAATAGTGAGCTTTATACTCAGTAAGTAAATACATAATGATACTTCAATCATGAATAACATAACAAGCATTTAAATATAAATAACTCATCATCACATCCATGCATGAAATAAAGAGTTTACTTTTTAATGTCATATAGACTATCAAATGTTATTGTCACACAAGCTTTTATATATTGTTACCATACAGGTTATATAAGTCATTGCGACATAGGCTATCAAAAGTTGTAGCCATGTAGGCTATCATATTTGGTTGCCACACAAGCTATAGGTATCATTGCCACATATGCTATTAAATATTGTTGTTAAACATATTATCATATTTGGTTGCGACATAGGCTATAAATATCATTGCCACACAGACTATCAAATGTTATTGGTACATAGGCTATCATATATAGTTGCCATATGCGCTATAGATTCTTGCCACATAGGTTATAAAATTTTGTTGCTTGCTCAACAACATCAAATATTAGTCTTTCAACAAATCACCAATAAATCTAACAAAATTCCAGCAAAGTCATAATTCATCAATGTCTTATGAAAGCAAATAATTCAAAAGTATAATGATCCTTTTATCAATGTATTCATCAATATCATCTCACTAAACAACATTTCATTCCATTTAGTATATGTTCATGGCATTTAACCAATCACATATTTAATACCATTAGCTATTTACTTATCTCCTTTTTTAAGCTATTAAGCCGTGGATGGTCCCAGTTTAATCCCAATATTATCTTCAATGCCTCAAGGACCTATTTCAATACATGAAATAAATCCATGTTGATAAAGTAAGATTTTCATCTTATTATGCATATATGCTCTAGTAAAATATCATGACCTTTGTAAACTATTTTTATAATTACTCTTGTCTCACAAATCCAAAATCACCTGATTATTTTTTAATTAAACTAGAGATATATGGGTACAACAAACCAAAAATTCAATCTAAAATATATACTACAAAATTTATGGTAAATTTTATAAATTTGCCCTATTTTGGGTGCAGTTATACACTAAACAGTCTCATAAACTTAGCCATATCTCAAAACATGGAAGTCGAATTGAAAATTTTATTTATATCCAATTATTTAACATATAAATGAACATATTTCATGTTTCACACATGCTCCAATTTAGCTTCTAAGGTTTTCAAATGAAATGATCAATCTCGGACTTTACAGGTATGAGCAGGTTTAGGATCAGCCCCAATCAAGGAGCCATATACCTTAGCACACAAACTACTAAATAAAAATGATTTATAGGAATTTAAATAAGATATAAGGCTACAACTTTCATATTTTGCACTTCATCTATTTCCCATTCTAACCCAACGAAATTATTAGAAAATAGAACTAAGAGCCAAGCAGGTTTCAACTACAACCAACCAAAATCACGAGCCATATCTCTTCACACATAACTTATTTAGCAATTACAAGCATTTAGACGAGATATAAGCCTACCAATTTCATGCTTTATACTTTACCTAATTAATATTCTAGGGTTATGAAATCATGGGTATAATAGTCTACCCTAAAAACAAAATTAAAAGAATTCAACTCATATTCACTATCAACAACCTTTCCACATGAATCCTAACTACAATTACTTTATAACTCCCACTATTTGCTCATGACTAACATGCCATTGAGGAGAAATTTCATGGGAGAACAAATATGAAATCACATACCTTTGACCAAAGCTAGAAAACTTCAAGATTCTTTTTAGTTAACTCAGTTTTTCTTCCTCCTTCTTCTTCCTCTCCTCTCTTTATTTCTTTCTTAGCTCTATTCCTTTTGTTGCACCTCCTCACATTTTTGCTTTTTTAATATGCTCTTAAAGGAAGAAAAAGTCAATTTGTATACCTACCTTAATAAAACAAAATCTTGGTGGCTTCTTCCTATTAGTTATAAACACAATTTTTCTCTTTTAGTCCCTCTTCTTAATTCCTTCATCACTTCTATCCATCTACTAATCCCCATATGCTCCTTATACTTTTAATAAGTTCCAAAACACTATTATTTAAAATACTGTAGCACGCACATAATATATGATAATTTGTCACTTCACTATATAAATATCATATTCATATTCAAATACCTCAAATGCAATAATATAAATGTTATTGTCATGTTTATATCATGTGATGCATATATTCCAATATAACATAATTAAAATACATATGAATTGGATTGAGGATGTTAGACATGACCCACACATTAAATCATAAGAACGTCATTTTTGTGGGTAAACCAAGGCTAGGATCATGTAATTTACATAAGTACCCGTAGATTATCTCCAACTCACTTTTTATTCAACTTAAACTCTTTATTATAAAGAGTGGTTGAAAAAAATATGAATTCAATCTACATTCTATCTCTAAATTATGGATTAGAAAATAAGTTTGGCTTTCTAAATATAGAGAATCAAAATTCACTCTCTATCTAAAATATAATTAATACAATTCAGTTTTTCATATATATCAATAATTGATATTTTATTTTCTATTGCTTTCTTTTTTGAAAATTTTTTTCTCTTCTTGCCCATAAATTAACATTAAATGTTTTTATGATATAAAACAAAATGAAGAGTCAAATATACAGAATTAATTAGATTTAAATAAATTTATTTTTTCTTTATATTTAAAAATTCTTAATAAACTCCTCATTACTTTATTTTAAAGTAATCTGACAGGCTCCTAGACACCCAATGACCAAAAAAGGCAATTTGTTTGACAAATTTTCAAAATCGCTACTATGGGCGTGTGTGTGTGTATTTATATATATATATATATATATATATATATATATAGGATGGCTGGTATTGCCGACGATTTCCAAATTAGGTGCTATAGACGCCAGGATCTTTCTCAGTTGGGGCTTAAGAGCGCAGAAGATCATCAGCATCAAAACAATTGTGATAAGCAGTAGTAAAAGTGTGAAATAGACATGGCTGGACAATCGAGGAAATGGGTGATACTGGTAGCCACCGTATGGATTCAAGCATGTACAGGGACGAATTTCGATTTCTCGGCATATTCCTCGGATTTGAAATTGGTTCTGGGGATTTCTCAGGTGCAATTGAATTTTTTAGCAGTTGCTTCTGATCTTGGGAAGGTTTTTGGATGGTCTTCAGGATTGGCTTTGTTGCATTTCCCATTATGGACTGTTCTGTTCATGGCTGCTTTTATGGGTTTCTTTGGTTATGGAATTCAATGGCTTGTCATAAAGGAAGTTATCACTCTGCCTTATATCCTGGTATTCTTCTTTATCCTTCCTTTCCCATGTCAGATTTTTATTTTTAGTTTTTACCTTCTGTAAAATACTGAGTGCTCCACCAACTTCAGGCTGTTGATACATTGTAAGTAATTATGGATGAATAATTATCATATGCTATTCAATCAGAGTATATCATTTTTTTTATACTATACGGATGGTCAGTATAATTGACTGCATTATACTGTAATTTATGATATTCCTGTGATGGTTGCAGTAATATGCACTTTGGTCCTTGTATTCCAAAGTTTATAATAGACTTATCTAATGGCCACTAGCCAAATAATCGAAGTTTTGTAGTTGTTATTCAGATTCTGATTTTTGGTTCTATATGTCCCCCGTCCCCTCCAATTGATTCTTCTTCTCTTCTCTAACTATGAACATTTGTTTAAGTGACAAAAGAAAAAATAAAATAAAATAAAATTTTCTTCGTTTTTTTCTCTTGTTGCACATTATTAGGTAGATTGACATTCGGTTAACTGAACCAAACTGAGTTAACCAAATTTTTAAAAATATATTTAATTTTATTTAAATAAATGATACCAATACAATTTTATACAAATAAATTCGGCTTAGTTTGATTCATTATGTATCTCAAATTTTTTATAAAAATTTTGTACTTTTTAGCCTATATATATATATATATATATATATATATATATATATATATATTTATGTAAAATTTAAATTTAATAAATTTTTTTATATTTAAGTATTAAATTTTATGAGAAATATATTATGATATAGTAGGATTGAATTAAAAGAAATATTACAGTTATATTAATTTTTTATCATTATAATTAAGTAATAAAACTATATTGATTAATTTATATTACAAAAATATAAAAAGTTGTGTGTATATTTTAATTGAAAAGGGAGATTTCTCACCCTTTCCACAGCCCAACCAAATAAGAGAAAATGTCATTTCTCACCCTCTTTTCTTTCCCTAGCTGCTCCCTCCTTTCCAAACATCGTATCGGTGAATACATTTAGTGAAGTGACATATTGCATTCCAATATGCCTACCACAACCTGAAATGTATAGCGTTTCAGGTAAACTAGGGTAAGGACAATTTTGGTATGATCCTTGGGGAAGTAATTGTGGATAAATTCCACATATTTGTCTTAGGGATGCAGACATTTCAAGGAATGCTAAAGTCTGTGATGTCTGGAGGAATGTATAGTGGCAACTTTCTGATGCTATGGATGAGTATACAGTGCAAGTTTGGGATTATATTACTGGGAATTTCTCAGTTAGATCTTAATGTGCCAGTCAAATTTTGTGGAACCCTGCTATTGATGGTATATTTTTTACTAAATCTGCCTAGAATGTTTTAAGAATGGTAGGCAGGAAAGTGATTTAGAGTAGATTAGTTTTGTATTGTCATGATGTTCCTATAATACTGCTGGTTGGCTATCGAGGGGAAGTTACAGGCTAAGGATAGATTATATATTTGGGGTTTAGTGCCTTCCAGTATATGCCCTTTCTGTTGTATTCATGTGGAGCCTGTGCAGCATCTGTTTCTTGAGTGCTCTTTCTCTAATGCTGTGTGGAGTAAGGAATTGTCTAAATGTCAGATCAATGGATCTATGCTCTAAATACAAAGAGAAGTTAGCCGGTTTTGTAGGAAAGTCTCTGGGAAAAGTTTGCTTGGCAGGACCAGAAGAATTACATTTGCTGCAACTGTATATCATCTTCAGAAAGCTAGGAATTATAATTTTCAGAATGTGGTGTTAAACTCTTGTGGTTTTTAATGCACTGGGCATTCTGTGCAGTTCATAACTTCAAAAGTTTGTTGAAGTTCTTGAAAGTTTTTTGTATTTTCTTGACTGCATTAGGTTCTTTTTTTTGGTGGTAGTTAAGACCGTTTTGTCTGCTCTCTTTTTTCCTAGTCTGTTAACAAGGTGACCTGTTTTTCATCATAATCAAGTCATTTGATTCATTGACCAAAAAAAAAAAAAAGAACTGCATTTCATAGTGTGACATATCATGGAAATTAGCATGAAAACCAAAAATATGAATTCTAACAATATATACAAATGTTTTTTTTTTTCTGAATGAAAATATATGAATTATTAGATGAGGATGTTATGTAACTTAGATTATAATCACCATTTTCTATCGGTGCATACCATATTTAGGTAGCTATATTATCAGTTTCTAAAACCTGTATGTGCTTATAATTTTTTCCTTTTTTTGCATCCTTTCTTGACCATAACAACATTTCTTCTATTCTGAAAAATATGGCAGGTTTTTCCTTCTTTGTTTGTTGGCTGGATGTAGCATCTGTTGGTTCAATACTGTATGCTATGTTCTCTGCATTCAAAACTTCCCAGCTAGCCGATCCCTAGCTTTATCGCTCACTGTAAGCTTCAATGGTCTTGGTGCAGCATTATATACCTTTGCTGGCAATGCAATTAATCCTTCATCAAATGATAGATATCTTCTTTTGAATGCCGTTGTTCCCCTTATTACTTCATTCATAGCATTGATACCGATTCTTCGCCAACCATCTTTGGACTCCCTCACTCCTGATGTGGTTCGCTGTGATTCACTTATATTTCTCATATTGAATTTCTTAGCCATCCTCACAGGAACATATCTTCTTGTCAGTTCGAAGTTATCTAATGCAACAAGAGCTTTTCCATGGTTTGATGGTGCAATTTTCCTTCTCATTTTCCTATTCTGTGTCCTTGGAATTGTCTATGCTAGGAACTGGTTTCGTGATGACATTTTCCCATCTGTCGATGTGGATGATCTTGAGCTTCACAAAGAGCTCCTTTCACTTGGTGGTCATGAAGATGGGGACAGAATCATTGATAGAGCTATGAGGCAGAAGAGCTTGAACGAAGAAATAGGATGCTGTCAGAAGAATGTTGGAAATGATCAGGTCATAATGCTTGGAGAACAGCACTCAGCATGGTTGCTTGTACGCAAGTTGGATTTTTGGCTGTATTACATTGCATATTTTTGTGGGGGTACAATTGGCCTTGTATACAGCAACAATCTAGGCCAAGTCTCCCAATCAATGGGACAAAGTACAAGCACTACAACACTTCTCACTGTGTATTCATCCTTCTCCTTTTTTGGTCGCTTGCTTTCAGCTGCACCTGACTACTTAAGAGTGTAAGTAGATGTATCAATTCTTATTTGGAAATTGAAGTGAAAGTAACTATAATTGATTACGCTAAACAATAATACTATTCTTGCAGGAAGGTGTATTATGGAAGAACTGCATGGCTAACGATTGCTATGATGCCAATCCCAACTGCCTTCTTCTTGCTTGCTTTATTGGACAATGCAGTTATATTGCAGATAAGCACTGCATTAATTGGACTGAGCTCGGGGTTTGTATTTGCTGCAGCTGTTTCAATAACATCCGAACTGTTTGGACTTAATTGTGTAGGCGTTAACTACAACATTCTTATTTCCAACATTCCTATTGGGTCACTTATTTGCGGAGTTCTTGCTGCTATTACGTATGATGCTAATGCAAAAGGCACTACTAGCCTAAGCGCCAATACTGATTTGGTGGTTTGCATGGGAAGGCAGTGCTATTTCACAACGTTTCTGTGGTGGGGATGCATATCAGTTGTGGGTCTAGGTTCTAGCTTCTTGTTATTCTCAAGGACCAGGCATGCCTATGACCAGTTTGAAAGAAACTTGATTGAATGTTATTCGGAGTGAACATTCGGCTAAATCAAATTAAACCAATTAAAATTGGAAAATAAAAATTTATATTTTTTTAAATCGAAATTGTATTGAATAATATAAAAAAAAACATTTCAAGATAAATAAATATTTCAAATTTTATAACTAATACCTATTAATATTTTATCAATTCACCATCTTCACTGCATGCTCTACCACCGTCTGTATCACGTGCAAAATAATAAAATAATAAAAATATACAATTTTATAAGTCCAAATGTGCTGTCAAAAATATTAGCAACAATCTTAATATAAAATTTAGAATAATTATATTATATATTATCTATATTTCTATTACTTCACTTGTAATATGGTAGAAATAGCAAACAATATCGGCTCAAACATTATTATTCTATACCAGTAATATCTTAAAAATGGTAAATAATAAAAATAAAATTCTAGCAGTAAAATTAGATTAGATGACCGTACAATAAAATAATAATATTTTTACCTTTAATTTCAATCATCAAAAGAATTCTTATTGGTATAACTTAGATCAACATGTGTCAAATCTGAAAAACAAAAAAGTACAATATAATATTAGCCAAATGCAAGCTATACTTACACATAAATATAAAAAAATTAAAAAAACTTTAGCAAACCATCTCCAAGCCTCTATAGAGCCACCAATTCTTCTTCAATGGAGATAAATTTATGTGAGGACTTGATATGGACAAGGGTAATTTATTCCAAACTCGTATGCAACATTGTTACTTTTGCCCAATGATCTTTCAAGAATCAAGCAAGAAATTTTAATTATCAACTATATTTCTAGAAAATTTATTTCTAGTAGCCTAAGTTATAAAGAATTAAAGGGTTTTTAATGTCCAAATCCAGAATGAACTAAATCAATTTTAAGTTTAGAATTAAACAAGTTTGCAAAATTCTTTAAGCCTTCACTTTAATCTCACCAAATTCTTTCAAAAACTAAAGAAGAAAACAATCTCTCACAAATAAAATCAGAATTATATTGATGGATTAATGTCCCTTATGAAATGTTTTGATGGCCTATTTATAGGCTTTACATTGCTCATCTTTTTAAAAGCAAAAGGCTTAATCCCATTCTAAAAATTAAGAAACAAACTAAATTTTAAGATGGCCTATCCTATTAGATCAAGAAGAAAAGAAATATCGTAATTAGTTATTATTCCAATTGAAGAAAACAAAAGAAACATTCCTAATCTAAAAGCCTATAGTATTCTACCAAAGAAGAAAAATGAAGGAGAAGAAATATTATTTAGATCTTGAAAATCTTGGATTATAATTGACTTTAATTTGTTGATTTTTTTTTTCCATGCATTATTGCCCTTCTTATGTCATTTTATGCTTGTATGTGATAATGTAGTTTCAAAATGATAACAAATCAAGTTCTAAAGATTCTAGCACTATTTGAGGACTCGCTCATCAAGGAATTCACAAAATTAAGCACATTTCAAGGAAAAAAGAGACTCAAACCTTTCTTTATAGTGTAAAAAATGAATTTTAATTAATTTTTTTTAAAATAATTTGTAAACTTCCAAACCTTGAGATTTTCTTTGAAGATAGTGATAATTAAATATTTATGGTAGAAAACAAGATTTGCAAATTAAGAAAGTGAATCCAAGGCATAACTAGATATTTTTTACCAAGTTAAAAAAAAATGAGGGAACTATTAAGCAAATAACGAGTCATTCACACAATAAAGCAAATAAAACATCAATTTTTTTTGAATATATATATATATACACACACGAAGAAAATAAAATAAAATAGAAACAAATAAAAACAAAATTATCAAACAATACAAACTCTTCCCCACACTTAAGACTCATTGTCCTCAATGTGAAGAATAAATTTTCAGCACAACAAAACAAATAAATAACATATGAAACAAAAAAAAAAAAAGGAAACTTCCCAGGAATTTCAAAGAGCAAGTGGTGGAAATTGCCGAAGAAGACGATCGGGGGTCGGTGCGGTTGGTTGTTGCTGCAGTTTGTGTCAATGATGGTGGGACTATGGTCGACGGAGAGGGGAGGGTTCAAGATTTAAAGAGGGGTGCAAAATAGGATAGTTGTTTTTTATTATTAATTATTTTATTTATTTATTATTATTTATTATTATTATATTTTTTTATTCTGCTATCAACGCATAAGTATTGGGCACAAAGGGATAAAATCCCTTTGTGCGGTGGTATGCATGCACATGTGCGCATCATCCCATAGCATGTTGGACTTCTACGTTTTTTCTTTTTTTTTCTTTTTTTAAGTTGGCTTATGGCAACATGTGTGGTGATGCACACATGTTGCCCCAAACCACATAGAATTTGGTTTGGTCTTCTTGTTTTTGTTTGTTTTTAAGAAAATTCCTAGAAAACAAAAACACTAGAAAAAAAATCACATCAATTAAAACTCCTACACAAATCAAATTTTTATAATTTTGTATTATATATATATATATATATATTGTCTCTTTTTTTAGTCTATTGCACCCACCAATTGCACATGTGTGCATTGGTTACCGTACAAGCACAGGACAAAAGAACCCATGTGCGGTCGTAACCGCACATGTACTGCCACGACAAGATTTTAAGAATTCTTTGTGCAGTGGCATGCACATGTGTCCGGCATAAACCGCACAAATTCTATATATTTTTTCGTTTGTTTTTTTTTTTTTTACTGAGCTTTGAGCAATTTTACTCAAAATTGAGAAGGTCTAACTTCTCATAAACTATTTTCTCATCGAATTCACCTCCAAGATAGAGCCTCAAACAATGACCGTTCACTTTAAACATACCTTTTTCAGGATGAGTTACCTCAACTGCGCCTAAGGAAAAATTTGTTTGATGATGAATGGTCCAGACCATCTAGATTTGAGCTTACTCGGGAATAATTTGAGGTGAGAGTTATAAAGAAGTACTTGACCTCCTTTGTTGAACTGCTTGGATACTTCTTAGGCCTCTCCTTATACAATTTAGAGTTCTCATATGCCATTAATCGCCATTCCTCGAGTTTATTTACTTGATGTTTTCACTTCTCACTTACAAGGTCAATATTAAAATTAAGAAGTTTTATAGCCTAATACGCTTTATGCTCAAGCTCTACAGTGACATGCTTTTCCATAAACTAACATATACGATGTAGTACAAATAGGTGTTCTATAAGTCGTTCAATAAGCCCAAAGAGCGGCATCTAACTTAAGGGACCAATCTTTCCTAGATTATGCAACCGTCTTTTCAAGAATCCATTTGAGATCCTTATTAGCTACTTCAACTTGACCGCTTGTTTGAGGGTGATATGGAGTTATGACTCTATGTTCAATACCATACTTTTGAAGTACCTTTTCGAATTGCACATTACAAAAATGAGTACCCCTATCACTTATTATTGCTTGAGGTGCACCAAAAGCGAGAATAGTTTCTTAAGGAACTTAACTACAACCCTAGCATTATTTGTGGGTAAGGCTTGTGCTTTGACCCATTTAGAAACATAATCTATAGCAACTAGGATGTATTTATTTTCAAATGAAGTCGGGAAGGGGCCCATGAAATCAATACCCCCAAATATTGAATATTTCACATACCAAAATATAGTTTTGAGGCATTTCATCATGGTGAGGGATATTACCTGAGCATTGGCAGTTATCACATTGCTCTACATACCATTGGGCATCCTTATAGATAGTTAGGCAATAAAAACCTGATTCGTAGACTTTCTGGGCTGTCCTATTTGCACTGTAATGCTCTCTAGTAAGCCCAGCATGGCAATGCTCTAAGATTCCCATCCTTCCGAAGTTGGGACACATATTCTCATACTTTGATCTGTATAAATTTTGAACAAGTAGGGTCCTCCCAAAAGTAATTCTTCAAATCCAAAAGGAACTTTCCCTTTTGATGATGAGATATTCCCTTTGGTAGAAATTCACCTACAAAGAACTTTCACTTACCTCTTTAATGTTGTAAAGATGCTCCTCAGGAAATTGATCATTAATCTCAGTTTCGTCGAGCTTTTCTAAATTTGGATTCTTTAAATGAGATAGATGGTCAATTGTTAGGTTTTCAACACCCTTCTTATCACGAATTTCAAGATCAAACTCCTACAATAGCAAACTCCATCGAATTAATCTAAGTTTTACATCCGATTTATTGACCAAATAACGCAAAGCAGAGTGGTCAGTATAAACAATGACTTTGGACAATATCAAGTAAGATCTAAATTTATCAAACGCAAAAACCATAGTTAGTAACTCTTTCATCGTAGTTGTGTAATTCTCTTTGGTATCCGTGAAGGTCTTGCTAGCATAGTAGATGGACTGAAAATGTTTGTCTTTTCGCTATCTAAGAACTGCACGTACTGCAAAATCACTTGCATCATACATTAGTTCAAAAGGAATAGTCCAATTCGGAGCTACCATGATTGGAGCATTAGTCAATTTGTTCTTAAGAATGTTAAATGCTTTTAAACATTATTGAGTAAAAAGAAAGGGCATATCTTTTTCAAGCAACTTAGTTAAAGGCCTAGCACTAACCTCCTATAAAATCTGACATGCCCTAAAAAACTCTTAATTGCGTTAACTAAAGTCAGGGGTGGCAACTCAGAAATAGTTTCAATTTTTGCTCTATCTACCTTAATCCCCCAACATGAGATTTTGTGCCCTAAAACTATACCCTTTTGCACCATAAAATGACACTTTTCCTAATTTAACAACAAATTAGTCTCCTCACAATGTTTAAGCACTCTTTCTAAATTATGAAGGCATAGATCAAAAGAGTCACAAAAAATATAGAAATCATCCATGAATACTTCCATAATATTTTCCATAAGTTCATCAAAAATTGCCATCGTGCACCGTTGAAAAGTAGCGGGTGCATTAAATAATCCAAAAGGCATTTAACGATAAGCAAACGTACCATAAGGACAAGGAAATGCCATCTTTTCTTAGTCCTTCAGAGCAATAATAATTTGAAAGTAACTGGATAGACCATCTAAGAAGTAATAGTATGTATGCTTAGATAGTCGCTCTAGCATTTGATCTATGAAAGGTAAAGGAAAGTGATCTTTCCTTGTGTTCATTCAACTTTCGATAGTCAATACATACTCTCCACCTGGTGATGGTTCTTATGGGAATCAACTCATTCTTCTCGTTTGGAACAACCGTCACTCTTCCTTTCTTTGGTACTACTTGCACAGGGCTCACCCACAAACTATCAAAAATAGGGTAAATCACTCTTGCATCAAGTAATTTAATTACCTCAGCTTTTACAACTTCTTTCATGTTAGGATTTAGTCTTATTTGTGGTCGCACAATTGGTTTAAAGTCATCCTCCATGAGAATCTTGTGTGTACAAAAAGAGAGATTAATTTCTCTTATGTCTAAGATCTTCCAAACAATTGCCTTGTTGTGTTCCTTAAGTACAGTTAAAAGTTTTTCTTTTTACTCCTCTTTCAGATCAGATGCTATAATCACTAGGAGTTGTGAATCTTTTCCCAAGAATGCATACTCTAAATGCTCAGGCAATTTCTTCAACTCTAACATAGGTGGGTCTTCAATGGATGGTTTTAATTTGAGTTCCTTACTTTTATTAATCTCCTCAAAAGCTTTCTCCTTTTGGTTCATTAGCTTTTCTAGATAGGCTGCTTGCTCACTTTTCACACTTTCCTCTTTGCTTGTCTCCTCACCTTGAATAAGACAATGCTTTAATGGATCTTGAGAGATAATTGTCTACATATAATCAGAAATAACACAATCCATAGAATCAATGAAATAACAAGTGTCATCTTAATCAAATGAGTGTTTAAAAGCATCAAAAATTTTAAAGGTCACTTTTTCATCTCTAATCCTTAAAGCTAATTTACCCGCATTAACATCAATTAAAGCTGTACCTATAGCAAAAAATGGTCGACCCAAAATTAATAGAACCTTCACATCGCCATCCATATGAAGTATGACAAAATCAACGAGAAAGATGAATTTTTCTACCTTTACTAACACATCCTTAATGATATCTATAGGGTATTTAATTGATATATCAGTTAATTGAATGTTCATTTTCGTTGGTTTAGGCTCCACTAATCTTAACTTTTTTAAATAATTTATAAGACATTAGGTTTATGCTTACCCCTAGATTAGCTAAAGCCCTATCAATTGTCAAATCACTAATAAGACAGGGGATAATAAAACTCCCTAGATCCTTAAGCTTTCGAGGTACCTTATTTTGTAAGATGGATGAACATTCCTCACTAAAGATCACTGTAGATAACTCCTCAAGTCTCTTCTTGTTGGTTAGGAGTTCTTTTAAAAATTTTGCATACTTGGGCATCTGCAAAAAAGCTTTAACAAACAATAAGTTAATGTGGAGTTGCTTAAAGAGTTTAAGAAACTTACCATAATGTTCATCTAAGCGATCTTTCTTAAGTCTCACAGGATATAAAATAGTAGGTTTGAATTTGTTAACCGGCTTAGGACGTGTATCACCTTGGTCTTAGGTCTCCACCACACTTTTCTCTTTGACTTGAGCTTTAGGCTAGCTCGTAATTCTTTTCCGCTTCCAAGGGTGATTGCCTTCACGTGTTCCTTAGGATTTGTCTCTGTATTACTAGGCAAACTATCTTGTGGCTTTTCTGAAATCATTTTAGCAAGCTGTCCAATTTTGATTCTCTAAATTATGGATGGAAGCTCCTTGATTTCTCAACATTGTTTCAGGATTTTTCAAAGTGGCATCTTGAACTTGGAGTCGAGCATCAAAAGCTTGGATGAATTTGGTCATTAACTCTTCCAAATTTGATTTCTTCTCTTAGGGTGGTTGTTGCTGTTGTTGGTACCCTGTGGAGGATTATTCCTTTATTGCACTTGGTTCCTCCATGAGAAATTTAGGTGGTTTCTCCATCCTAGATTATAGGTGTTACTATAGGGGTTATTTTGTGATCTTGGAATGTTCCCCATATAGTCCACTTGCTCTTGTTGTATTCCAAGCATATTAGGACAATCTTGGCTTTTATGTCCCATTCCACGCGAGTCACATTGCAACACTTGACCCATTTATGGTGCTAAAACCAATCCATCAATCTTCTTATTCAAAGCTTCATCTTGACTTGCCAAAGTAGTGACAAAATCAAGATTATACATACCAACAAGTTTGTTACTTCTTAAATTTGTTTGCCACTGATATTCGTTCATTGTCATCTCCTTAATCAATGTTTGAGCACCATCTGGTGTCTTATTATTGATAGAGCCTCTTGCCACTACATCTATCATTTGGCGAGTCATTTGATTCGATCCATAATAGAATGTCTAGATCTGAACCTAAGTGTCCAACGCATGTTGTGGGTACTTCTTCAATAAATCCTTGAATCATTCCTACGTCTCATAAAGTGATTCAGAATTAGATTGAATGAGCGATGAGATATCATTCCTTAATCTTGTTGACTTCACAGGTGAAAAATACTTCAACAAGAACTTCTCTGTCATCTAGTTCCATGTAATAATAGAACTCTTAGGAAGTAAGTTCAACCACCATTTAGCTTTTCCCCTTAATGAAAACAGGAATAGCCTTAAATGAATGGCATCATCCGTAGCTCCATTGATCTTAAAAGTGTCGCATATTTAATAATTTGGATCTTCATTTGGCAAACCATCAAAATGTACTAACTGCTACACCATTTGAATGAAATTTGGCTTGATTTGAAAATTATTGGCTACAACAACAGGTCTCACTATGCTTTTTCTAACATCTATCACAGTGGGTTTGACACAGTCAAACGTAGCCATTTGATGATCTGCCATGATTACTATCTCTTGATTATGCTCATTCTTCTCTTGACGCTTTTGTCTTAAATTTTAACGAAATGTTCTCTCTATTTTAGGATCTTCAGGTTCTAGCTCAGTTGTGTTGTTTCGAGTCATACACAGCTAAAGTCCCTGAAAATAGTAGAAACCAAAACAAAACTAAAGCAAGAAAGGTAACATGAGATGGAAAAAAAATTATGAAAAAAGAAAATTTGGCTAAATTAATAGATATAAAGTGTTTCTTATATTTTAGTCTCCGGTAACGACACCAAAAAATTGATACAGTTCGAGGCCAACACCTAATGATTGAGTAGGCAAGTGCACCTATCGAGTATAGTATAACATAGGAGTATCGAGTGTCGATCCCTTAAGGACTAAAAGTACTAGTATTAACTCTTTCTCTATTATTTAACCGATAAATTTAAGTGAATTAATTAGATAATTTAAAACTAAAATAAATTAATTCGACAGACTAGAATAATGAAATTATAAATTAGAGAGTGGAAAAAAGGTGACCAGTCTGATAAATGACACTTAACTATTGAATCCCTCTACTAAGACTTGTTAAAAAATTGATTTTCTGACAATACAATCTAATTCAATGTTTATGAAACTGTGGAAATTCCTTTAGTATGTTAAAGTCCTTCTCAAGATCATTAACATCTAATTCTAGGTTGATTAATTGGAATCTCTTCCTAATTAAAACCCTTAAAATTGCATTATAGTTTTTTGAATTTCACTATTAGGTTTGACCCTAATCCAAAAGATTTATATTATCCTATCTCTATGAGTACATGCACCTCCTTTCAATTATGCTAAAACTATTCAATAACTTGATTTCTCAATCTAAGTTAAAGAATTATAAAAGAAGAATCAATATTCCAGATATATCAATTCAAGGAAATAAAGAACAAACACAATTAAATTCCATAAAATAATGAAAAGATTGTATTATCTAACAAAAATCACAATTCAAAATCATCTTAGGGTTCATCATATCCAAGCGCCTAACTAATTTAGTTTATAATTGAATTACTAACCAACATCAAAATAAAATAGAAAAGTTTTCATGATGAAACCCTTGTATTCTTCAATTCTCTTTAAGCTTGATGGATGACCAATAATTCTCCTCTTATGGACAGTTTATTCTTTAATTCTCTTTAAGCTTGATGGATGACCAATAATTCTCCTCTTGTGGACAGCTTCTTCTCCAGAAAAAGAAAAAAAAAAAGAAAATAAAGCAAAAAATTTCTCTAAAAAATAATAATAGTACAGAACAAAAACTATCTAAAACTTTCCCCTTAGAATTCTCCTCTTCATATTTATACTCTTCTTACTTTCTTTCAAAATAGGAATAATATACTCTTTCACCAATTAGGGAAAAAAACTAAAGATAAACTCTCCTATTTTGAATAGGACTCGATGCCTTTAATTCTCCTCTTATTGTGCACAACATCTTTCCAATTTGAATGAGGATTGGACTCAAATTCTATCTAGAAAATATCAGAAATGGTCCTTAAATTGTCAAATTATTGTTTGGTCCTTGAACTTCTGATACTACATAATTCCACCTAGAAAACTCTCATAATTCATCAATAAGCTCCAATTTCTAAGATTTCCTATTAAAAATACAAAATACAAGCCAAAAGTGAGACATTATCTGCTATTCTTCTCTAAATTAGGCTTAATTAACAATACAATTAGCCCTAAAAATACTTTGAAATAAATAACTATCACTTTTTCTCATGATCTTTTTCATTTTTTTCCATGTAGAGATTAGATTTTTGCCATTATGCCTCATAGTAAGCTTTACTTAGTCCCACCAAACAAGTGAATTATCAATAAACTCCATAACATCAAGCTTTACTTTCTTTACATCAATGTAATTATGGCATTCAAAAACTAACACTACCTTCCTTTCTCATGAAAGATAAGCTTTAGGATCATTTTTACCTTGGAAGATTGGGATCTTCATCATCATGCTTCCCAAGTTGCCATCTTACTTTGCATGATTTTAGTGGCTCTCATTTATAGATTCTCCATTAGCATCATTATCATGGATCCGTCTCCCTTATCTAGCTTGCCTTAAGGTTGTCCTTATGGCATTAGAGTCATTCTTAGCAGTGGTTTGGCTTTTTCTCACACTTCTTATTTGCTCCTTCATGTCAAGGATGTCTTTTTGTACCTTACATCATTATTTCTCGCATGGATTTTGGAAAGCTTCTGAATCTTTTTTAGGATCTGACATGATTAGTAATAATAAAAGAAAATCCTCATAAACACTTCCATGTTTACTCCTAATAGATGTCACTCCTTTTGTGTTTCACACAAAACAAGTTTTCTTCTAATGTGCTCACCACTCTTGCCTTTGACCATCCTTATTTCTTTCTTTCGGAACTAAAGTTACCATTATCAAGTTTAAGCTCAATCACAAAATAAATAAGCAATTCTAAATTAAAATTAACTTTAAAGCACAAAGAAAAGCAAATGGAAACAAAATGGAAAGAAAAAAAAAATCAAATATAACAACTTTAGACACCAAATCACAATCTTGAGGAAGAATGGAGATTGGAACATTGCAAGACTTGAATTGAATTGAAAATAATGTAAAAGTTAGGTTGAATCCAAATTTGCAATCAACCAATTCATAATCTTCTTTGTAAATAAAGCCAAATCACAATTTCAAGCTTCTTTCTTTCTTTTCATTTTTTGAGATTACTTCGTTTCTGATAATTAAAGCTAAACATAAGATTTTGAAATAAGAAACACAAATAAGATAAGCAAACAAATCAAAAGCACAATGATATTGAATTGGAAGAGGAAAATAAATGTAATTTGCAAATTTGATCCTTTTAGATTTTTGGGTATTAATAGATTTTTGGGTATTAATTTAGCCTTGAACTGAAATCAAAAGGCAAACAATTAGTTAACAAGATGAAATAAATGAATTTGATAAGAAGAAACTCAAAGGAAATCGGATTGGACAAGAAAAGAAGAACAAGCCGAATAGAGAAGAACAAACATAAATAAAATGATTAAAATAAGAAGAATAAGAAGTAAACACAAAGAACAAGAAAAAAGGGATACATACTTGATTTTGAACCCTAACCTTTAATACCAAATGATACAAACAACCATAACTTGTCCCAAATCCGTATGCAATATTATTACCTTTGCCCAAGGATCTTTTAAGAATTAAATAAGAAACTTTAATTCTGAACTATAACTCTAGAAAACTTTTTTCTAGACACCTAAGTTATAAAAAATTAAGGATGCTTAATGTCTAAATCTAGAATGAACCAAGTCAATTTTAAGTTTTGAATTAAACAAGTTTCTAAAGTTACTTAAACCATCACTTAAATAACCTAACCAAGGTCTTTCAAAAACCAAAGAAGAGAACAATCTCTCGCAAATTAAATTAGAATTATATTGATCAATTAGTGTCTCTTGTTACACATTTTGATGGCCTGTTTATAGGCTTTTGATGCTCATCTATTAAGGAAAAAAAAGGCTTAATCCGATTCTAAATAGGAAGATGGTCTATCTTATTTGGCCAAGAAGAGAAGATACATCTTAATTTTTTATTATTCCAATTGAAAAAAATAAGAGAAAAATTCCTAATCTAAGAGCCTATAACATATGGCCAAAGAAGAAGAAACGAAAGAGAAGGAATATTCTTTGGATCTTGAAAATCTTGGAAGATTTTTTACTTTAACTTCTTGACTTTCTTTCCATGCTTTGTTGCACCCCTTATATCCTCTTTAGGATTATTGATCTTCCAATTAAAGATGTTTGGAATAGTCTTGAAAGCTTCTTGGAGTATTTTAGAACCTTCTTGTAATCTTTTAGAACCTTATAGAATATTTTTGGTGCAATTTTCTCCATTTATAGATTTGGACTTGTATAGTTCATTTTTAAAATCCATACATGAAATGGAACTATAGAAATGATAATTTCACCCTCAAGAAGATCCACCAAATGCTCATATGCTTGCTTGCTTGATTTTCTCTTACATGAACATTCCTAAAGCTTCTTTAAACTTCTTAAGGCAAGCTCTTATCATTGGTCCTTTGTATTTGAGAGTATCTTCCTATTTAGTGTTTCCTTGGTTTATATCACAATCGTATCCAATCTTACATACAATTAAATGCTTATACTATTTTAAGAGTGAGGAAACTCCTAAACTCATCAAGAACTCTTCCTCTAGTACTAAAAGCGAACTCTGATGTGATAGTAGATATAGAGATAACCAACACATCTTGAACCAATAATGAGAGAATAAGAAATCTACTTGTATTAAGTTTTTACCACTTTAAAATATCAAAATTTTCATCATCCTTCAAGGCCATAACTTTCTCATCAAATAGTACTTTAGGTATGACAAAGAATCTAAAGCTCCACTCTCTATTATTTTCTTTTTGAATTGGTCCCTCAAATGAAATCTAGTTTTTTTCAATCCTTCACTCTAACCTTGAGTTACTTTAGTTGAAACAAAATTTTGAGTATTTTCATTTGCATAAGATATTTTAGGATGCAAGATTTTTTTATACTTTTCAAATAACTCAAATAGAGCATTACTTATTTTGTCCCCCATTTTACACCTATTTTTTCACCATATAATTTACCAAGAGAAAAATCCATGAACTTTTAACTTATATAGTGGGTTAACAATAACTACCATAAATACAAACTTGTTCATTTTATCTGAATCTCCCTAATATTAGTCAAACTCACTATTCATTTTCTCACCCATCGATTTCAACTCAAAGTCATCATTATTTTTTTATGCTTGCAACATGCAATCAACTACCCAAATCTTAAGAAAGAAATCATTACATGTGGCATATAAAGATCTAAAAATCTTCAATGTAAAGTCATAAAAACTGCCTAACAACTCTGATGTTTTTCTAACATTTTTCCAATCTAAAGAATCAAGCACCTTGCCATTGCTATCTTCATGAAGAAGACTAATAACAAAGAGTGGATCTTGATTTTGATGTCTCTCAAATGCTCTTTCAAAATTTTGAACTGCATTGGACATTAAATAGATGGAATTCTGCCTAGTAGGCACATCCAAAATAACTAAGCTTTTGCTTTCTACCTTATCAACATTCACAACATTTTTTTGAATTTTTACAATTTAGTAAGAGATTGTCTCACATATCTCACTGCTTATTGAACCCTTTTAACTAACATGCTAACTTCTTTTAACCCCTCCAAAATCATTAAATTGATAATATGGGTAACAAATATCATGTGAAGATGATTGCCTTTTACAATACTAGACTCCTAACTAATTAATTTACCCTTAACTATATAATGGCTATATCATTCAAACTAACATTCTCAATTATGATTGTAAATACCTTGTTAATCTCCCAATCAATCAAATAAGATTCAATTTTCATACTAATAGACTCTCCTTTATAGCAATTGATTAGAATGAAGTCAATAAATTTCTTTACAAATTCTAATCACCAATTATATTGTGAGTAATGATGACTATATAGTGAATTCGTTGCAATGAAGTCAAAGTGTTTGTAGTTAGGAACACTCTTTTGCTAGACTTATGAAAGTAATATTTCAATTTTTTCCTTTTATCCATGTGTTGGCCTAGGTTGGTCAAACCTAAGTCAAAACTCTTTTTTGATCTTAACAATATAGAATGATACTTTATAACATCAAATTTAAGTGTTGATTTTGTAAAGTTTTAGATAGGTTTGCATTGGAAGTTGAATGAGAGTCTAAATCTCAAGTATGATGAAAAGCATTCTAATTCAAAGGGGCAAATTTCAAATTCGCAATCACTATCTTGGAAGAAGAATGGAAGAAGATGGGGTAGATGAATTCATGATGGAAATCACAATCGCTATTTCAGAAGAAGAAGGGAAGAAGATGGGGTAGATGAATTTGTGGTGGAAATCGCAACTACTATCTTGCCAAGGATTTCGTAAAGTTATGATAGATGAATTCACAATAAGAGTCATGTCTAATTTTACGACTATGACTTTTGGATTTTCTTGGAGGGAATCAAGTCCACAAGCAGACCATACCAAGTGTCCTAGAAAGTTGTTGGTTTATCAAAAATTGTTACGATGACATAGTGGTCAAGACCATAATTTAATGAAGCTATATTTCCTTGTGAAACAAAAGGATTCATGGTGGCAATCATGTCATAAAGAAAATATTTTACGATTGTGACTTTTGTCTAGATCGAAGAACATAATGACTATATTTCTTAAAAGACCAATGGTGATGTGACACGTAAACTAGCTATTAGATACAAATGGGGTTATTCATTGTGATTTCAATAATTTTTATACAAGAAGTGATATTGCAACCACAAATGACAAGTCACTATTGCAAAATCAGTCTAACAGACATTTAATGCAAGATCTACCTAACTCAACTTGGAGATTTAGAAATTGTTTTGTTTGTAATGTCTCATTGGTAGTTGTTGCTTACAAATACTCCACTAAACATACATGAATACTAAAGAATAACATTAAATATAACCAAAATCTTACAATTTTATTTCTCAACCTTTAATTGTTATATGTGAGTCAGTATTGCTAGGTATGAGCATTAAACACCTTTGTTATTAGGTTTGAAAGTTAGCCTAGTTGTAAAAATGTTATATAGGTTAAGTGTAAGCTTTTAGGAAAACGCTTGAGAGGCTTTTATGTGAGCCTTGAAACATAAGTTGTAAGGCTGTGTGTGAGCCATAAAACACAAAGTGTAAAAGTTTTGTACGAGGTTGAAAATACCATTTAGTGATAGTAGAATACTTAGTTAGAAGAATTGGAAAGTGGACGTAGGGTTCGTTAACACCCAATTCGCTATAAAATCTTTTGTCTTTAACTCTTCTCCTTTATCTTCTATTTTATCTCAATCCTTCCTTCTAAATTTTAATTTTTCCATCAATTCAACCCCCTTCTTAGTGCTCAAGGGCCAATAAGTGGTATCATAATAAAGTCTCATTGAAATCCTTAATTATGCGAGTAATGACAAATAGCACAATAAGGAATCCACACCCATCCCAAGCCTTACTTCGATGGGTCTAACTATACTCATTAGAAATATATGGAGATATATTTGGATAGCTGTGTGATGGATCTATAGGATATAGTAGCAAAAGAATGGAAGCCTCCTACCATGGTGGTTGATGAAAGTGAAGAATTGATCCCAAGGGAAGAATGGGTAGAAGCACACAAAAGATCAAATGGGAAAAGTAAAAGAGCTATGACAATTCTTCGTAGCTCCTTGTTAAGAAAGGAGATTGGAAGAGTACAACATTGCCTTATAGCCTATGGAATTTGGAAGGCATCGGATAATTATAATGAAGACACAACAATAGTGAAATCTAGCAGGCTAGAAATGTATGCAACAAAATAAAAGTTAGTCATGATGAAAGATAATGATTGCATCACCGACATGATGAATAGACTATTGTCAACCATCACAACCATGAAGAAATTTCATAGAATACTCACATATCATGAGGTAAACACTAAAATACTCAAATCTTTACCTCTTAAAAAGTTTAGAGCTAGAGTATGTAGTATTGAATAGTCTAATCCATAAATTGGAAATTACAAATAAATACCCTTATAGGCAAACTTCTTACTCATGAGCTAGCCTTAAATAAGGATAAGAAAATGAAGAAGATGAGAGGGCAAGATGGATAAGAATAATAAAATAGAAAAGAAGACCTTGACACTTAAATCTCAACCAAAGATAAAAAGGAGAAAGTTGTCTCAAATGATGATGATGATAGTGAAAAAGAGGAGGAAAAGCTGGCCATGCTTTCTAGAAGAACCAAGGAGCTTATAAGATGAAGGAAGGTTAGAAGAACTTCAAAAAGGGATCTCTTAACCTCAAGAAAAGAAAAATGAAGTGACCTATTATGACTATGGCAAGTAAGGCCACATCCAATATGATTGCCCCAAGCTGAAGAAGAAGAAGAAAGGGAATAAGGAAAAGAAGAGCTTCAAGGCCACTTAAGATGACAACTCTAGTGAGGAGGATGAAAATGAGGAAGTGGCAAATCTTTATTTTATGGCACAAGAGGACTCTTATAATGAGGTAATTTCTTTGCCTCACTCTAGTGATAATTATGATGCATATGATGATATAGATGAAGAGCTTCTTGAAGCTCTTACTTTGAGACATAATAAGTATAAATCATAAATGAAAACTTACAAAAACAAAATGCTCAAATCTAAAGGGTGAATTTTAATCCTTAAATGAGCTTGCAAGTGAATTGAAGACTTTAACTAAAGAACTCAAAAAATTTATAAAGAGTCTTACTAAGTCTTCATCTTTCCTCAACTCATTAAGAAAGAAAATGATTCCTTACAGGGATAAGTGATTGAGCTTAGAAATTCTATTTCTAAGTTTCACAAAGGGAAAGATGCTTTAGATACACTAATTGTATTTGAAAGACTTCCCTTAGTAAGACACGATTTAGTCTTCAATGAAGCCTTTTCATCTACACCTCCTCTCATAAGATTCATTAGAGCATCAACATGTTAAACATCTGGTATTAAGGTAATTAAGAGGAAGGGTGCTCTTAGCACTAAGCCACCTATGCCCAAGGGTAAGGGAAAGGTACCTCAAAGCTCAAAGCTCAAAGCTTAAGCCTAAAAAGGCCAATCATGCATTCATCAACACTAAGAAGTATGCTCACCTAAACACACTTAAAAAATTCTCTTCTACTCTCAATCATTCATGCATTTCACCATCATGGTATGAGAAGGCCCCCTACTTATACTAAGATTAAGCATAGGAGAAAGACTTACAAGTATAAGCTCCAATGTCATTATTGTATGAAGTTTAGGCATATAAACACTTTCTACTATATCAAGAATGTTTAACTTAAACTAGAGGACCCTTCAAGACCTAACCTTAAAGGACCGAAGTATGCTTAGGTACCTAAACAAAGATAGTTTGTTTATGTTGTGCAAAAATGTTTGACAGCCACCATATAGACCTAATTAGACCTGTTAAGAATGCTAATCTAGGTGGAAAACATTATTCATTTGTCCTAGTTGATGATTACTCTAGGTTTAGTTAGGTTTCCTTTCTTACTCATAAGAATGACGCTTTTGATGCTTTTAAAAGTTTTGCAAAAAGAGTTCAAAATGAAAGAGGTTACTTTATTTCTTTTATTAGAAGTGACCATGAAAGGGAATTTTAAAATGAATCTTTGAAACGTATTGTTTAGAGAATGAGATTTCTCATAAATTTTTATACTCCTAGAACACAACAACACAATGGTTTTATAAAGAGGAAAAATAGGATATCAGTCGAGATGGCTAGAACCATATTCAATGAGTGTTCTTTGCCTAATTACTTTTGGACCAAAGCCATTAATACTTCTTATTATATTGCAAATTATGTTTTTAAAAGACCTATTCTAAACAAAACTTCTTATGAGATATGAAACTGTAGAAAACCTAAACTTTCATACATTAAAGTTCTTAGGTGCAAATGCTACATTCTAAATACCAAGGATAACCTTGGAAAATTTGATTCAAAAATAAATGAAGGCATTTTTTTGGGCTATTCCACCTCTAGCACAACCCATAAGGTGTTCAACAAAAGTTCTAAGGTTGTTGAAGAGTCAATAAACATTATGTTTGATGAAATTATCAAACTTGATCTTGGGAAAGGTTCTCTTATTGATAATTTTACAAGTGACTTTAAGAAGTTGAAGCTTGATTCAACTCCAAAAGAGATTGTGATTAATCTTGAAGATAACAAGTCATCATAAGAAGTTGAGAAATCACAATCACAATAAGTAGAAAACTCTACCCAAGAACTTTCCAAGGATTAGAGATTCTCCAAACATCACCCAAAGGACTTTGTCATTGGTGAGACATCTAAGAGAGTAAGTATTATATCTCAACATCATGTTTTAGATAACAATCTTGCATTTGTTTCTCAATTTGGGCCAAAATCTATTGATAAGGCTCTTGATGATAATAGTTGGGTGATTGCTATGCAAGAGGAACTCAATCAATTTGAGAAAAATAAAGTTTGGGAACTTGTTCTTAGGCCTAAGGAACCCTCTCTTGTGGGTTGCAAATAAGTGTTTAGGAATAAATTAGATGAGCAAGGTTTCATTACTAGAAACAAAGTTAGATTGGTTGCAAAGGGTTACAAATTAAAGGAAGGCATTGATTATGATGAAACCTTTGTCCCCGTAACAAGATTAGAGACCATTAGATTCTTTTAGCATTTACATGTCACAGGAATTTTAAACTTTTTAAAATGGAGGTGAAGAGTGCATTTTTGAATGGTCTCATTGAGGAGAAAGTTTATGTTAAACAACCTTTTGGTTTTGAATTTCATGTTTTTCCAAATCACATTTTCAAATTAACTAAAGCCTTATATGATTTAAAACAAGCTCTAAGAGATTGGTATGAAAGGTTTAGTTCATTCTTTTTACAAAATGATTTTGAAAAAGGCAAGGTTGATGCAACTTTATTTGTCAAAAGGCATAATAAAGATATTGTACAAGCATATATTGATGACATTATATTTGGTGCTACTAATGAATCTCTTTGTGAAGATTTTGCTAAGTGTATGGTTAGGGAATTTGAGATGAGCATGATGGGTGAGCTCAAGTTCTTCCTTGGTCTACAAATCAAACAAACTAAAGAGGGCATCTTCATTAGCCAAACTAAGTATGCAAAGGATTTACTCAAAAGCTTTAGCATGGATGGATGCAAAGTGGCAAAGACTCCAATAAATGCAACCATTAAACTGGACAAAGATAAATCGGGAAAGTCACTTAATGAAAAGAGGTATGATTAGCTCTCTCCTCTATCTTACTGGTTCTAGACCTGACATCATGTTAGTGCTAGCATGTGAGCTAGGTTCCAATCTTACCCTAAGGAATCACATGTAAATGCAGTCAAAAGGATTCTTAAATATTTACATGGCACATTGCATTTAGGATTATGGAATCCTAGGAATTCATCTTTAAATCTTCTTGGATATTCAAATGCAAATTATGCTGGTAGTTTATTAGATAAAAAGAGCACTTTTAGAACTTCTCAATTCAAGTGATTGTTTAGTTTGTTGGTTTAGCAAAAATCAAGTTTTGTTTGCCTTATTCATCGCTGAAGTGAAATATATGGCAGCAAGTTATTATTGTACCTAAGTTCTTTGGATGAAATAACAACTTAGGGATTATGACAAAGATGTTGATCACATTCCCATCAAATGTGACAACACAAGTGCAATAAATCTTTTAAAGAATCTCATCCAACATTCAAGAAGCAAACACATTAACATTAGATATCATTTCTTAAAAATCATGTCAAAGTGGAAATGTGGTGTTAGAATTTATTGAAACCAATCATCAACTTATGGACATTTTCACTAAACCTCTTAATGAAGAAAGGATGAACTTCACCAAGAGGGAACTAGGGATGTTAGATGGAAGTTCCCTAGGGTGAAAATTGACCTCACTTTATATTCTTCATTATGTTTTTCAATTTGATTGATTTAATGTTATGTTTGAATGTGTTAATTCATTATTCAATTGTGCTTTCTATGCCAATTTGCTTGAATTAACCATCATTACATTATATTGATCACATCTAGTAAGGCCAATTCTTATTTCTCTTTGTTTTTTCTTTTGCCTTATAATTTATGATCACTATTATCCATTTGCAGTCACTATTTATAGGTACTCCTTAAATTTCTATCAAACTCTTAATTCACTGTCGCGATTTTAGATCGCCACTTCAAATTTTTTCAAAATTTTAATTTGTTAACCATTAACTTCTTCATTTTTCATGAAAATCTTATCTTAACTTACAAAATTCGTAATTAGTTATTGCGACTAGCTAATAACGACCATGAATTCTGGTAACTGCCAAGCATTAATTAATTTGATTGTCAATCTGTGCATATTCCTTATTTATTACTTATGTTACCATTTTCTTATGATTTTTGCTCTCTTTTCTACCTATTTAAGCCATCCTAACACTTTTCTATTCTACTTTTACCTTTCTCTTAATCTATATTCATCTCTCTTTTCAATCCCTTCTCAATCCTTCAAAAAGCTCTCTCAACATTTAACCTTCAATGCACTCAAGAAACTAAACAAACTAGAGAAGGGAAAGGGTATTGCCTAACCTCCAAGCCCTCCTCCTCTTCACCTTATGAAAAGGACAACTAATGAAGAAAAAGAAAGGTTCAAAGCTAATACCAATAAAATCATCCAAGCCAACAAAATCCCTTACAGCTTTCTCCTATCACTTAGAATTATGAAAGAAATTCATGTTTTTCTCTCTAACCTAGGTAGAATGAATTTATATTTCAGGATGAACTAGGCTATGAGGAGATAGTCCAAGAATTCATGCGCACTATCACCCTAAGCAGAAGGGTTGAATCAAAAGTAGGTGTGTATGGGTTTGTATTTAGGCCTTTTGGGGACCCCTATTTCATAACCTTTGCTCAACTTTCTTCTTTCTCAATATTCCTTTCGTTATCTCTAAACTTGATGTAATCTATTATGAATTTTGGTCAAAGATTTCTATTAAAACCAAACATGACCTAAAACATCTTTGGCCAAATACATTAAGGCCCTTACCAATTGGCTTCTTCACTAAATTATCACTTTCTCTGTAAATGCTAGGGGTGATGGGAATGAAAAAGTTTCCTAAAAAGACCTAGCATTTATGGTTTGCCAAACAAAAATGAAGCCAATTAAAATAGGCTGATAGCTTATGGATCACTTGATTCATATGAGTACACAACCCAAAAGCCAATTTCTCTTCCTTTCTCATGTCACAACCATATACTGGTTTTATGGGAGGCCTAAATGAGAAAAATGAGAAATTCCTCACCAAAAACTATTTACCCTCTCAAAATTTCTTTGACTTGCCCTATTTAATTATTGCTAAGGCAATCCATCCTGGTGCTTATGTTTATACCTTAGGGTCTTTAGGGGCAAAAAAGCAAGAAACCATTCATGCTTCGAAAAGGAAGAGATTTGTGATAGAGGAGAGTGCCCAACCAATTCCATCTCCTAAGCCTAAAGCCAAATCAAAAACTTCTTCCATCTCTCTCTCTCTCTTCCATCAATAAGAAGTTGGACAAGGTGATAAGGATAATTAAAAGGAGATTTCTTCTCATTTCTCACCTTCACAGTGAATTAGTTAATCTACTAGAGAAGGTGGGTGTCCCATCTTGTCACCTTCTTGATTTTGAAGAATGGAAAGAGGCCCCACCAAAGGAAGAGAATCAAGAAGAAGAAGAAGAAGAAGAAGAAGATGCGGCACAAAGAGGAGGAGGTGAAGAAGTTGGAGATAATGATGATGACATCTCTCTACTTCTCTTGCTTTTCTTAGTTAGGCTTATAATTTTTTTTTTATTTTGTGTTCTTTTGGCCTATGTTGTGATCTTACAAGTTTTGATTATTTATTTTATGTTTGAATTTAGTTTGTATTTGTTTTGATATTAATAAAAGTTTTAGTTTTTATTCCCTCTATGGTTGTCCTTGATACTTTATACTTATCCTATAATTACATTATCCTCTCTTTTTTATCTTAATAAAGGGGGAGAGTGAACTTGTGATTGTATGATTAAGGGGGAGTATAATTGAGGGATAGGGAGAACAATTTCAATTAGTTTAATTGCATTTTAAATTTCTAAATATTGTTAACCATCATTGTTAACCATTTCAACTTCACACTTAAGCATTCTTTATACTTTGCAAATCAATCTAAGTTGTCAAAATCAAAAAGGGGGAGATTGTTGGACTATGAAGGTTAAACCTAAGTCAAAACTCTCTTTTGATCTTAACAATGTACATTGATATGTTCTAACATCAATTTTAAGTGTTGATTTAACATATTGTAGATAGGTTTACAATGAAAGTTGAATGGGAGTCTATATCTTAAGTATTGTAAAAGGCATTCTAATTTACAAGGGTGAACTTCAAATTTGTGACTGCTATCTTATAAGAAGAATGGAAGAATATGAGGTAGATGAATTCACGATGGAAATCGCAATAGCTATCTTGCTAAGAATTTTGTAAAGTTATGACAAATGAATTCACTATAAGAATCGCATCCAAATTCATGACTATGACTTTTTGATTTGCCTGGAGGGAATCAAGTCCACAACCAAAGCATGCCAAGTGTCCTATAAAGTTATTGGTTTATTAAAATTCAAGAGGGTGACATAGTGGTCGAGATCGCGATTTAATGGAGTTATATTTCCTTATCAAACAGAAGGATTCACGGTGGCAATAACATATTAGAGAAAAATATTTCTTGACCGCTACTTTTATTTGTCTCAAAGAACATAATGACTATATTTCTTGGAAGACCAATGGTAGTGTGTCACGTAGACTAGCCGTTAGATACAAAGGGGGTTCTCCACCGTGATTTCAATAATTTTTGTATAAGAAGTGAAATCGTGAACACAAATGACTAGCCACTACTCCAAAATTAGTCTAACAGACATTTAATGCAAGATCTGCCTAGCTCAATCTAGAGATTTAGAAATTTTTTTGTTTGTAACATCTCTTTGGTGGTTGTTGCCTACAAATACTCCACCAAACATAAATGAGTGCAAGAGAATAACATTGAATATAACAAACTCTTGTAATTTTATTTTTCAACCTTTAATTGTTGTATGTAAGTTGGTATTATTGAGTGTTAAACACCTTTTGTTATTGGGTTTGAGAGTTAGCCTAGTTGTAAAACTCTTGTATTGGTTAAGTGTTAGCCTTTGGAAAAACACTTGAGAAGTTTTTGTATGAACCTTGAAACACAAGTTATAAGGTTGTGTGTGAGCCATAAAACACAAAATGTAAAACTTTGATGTGAGCTTGAAAACACCATTTAGTGATAGTAAAATACCCAATTAGAAGAATTAGGGAGTGGACGCAAGGTTCGTTAACACTCGAACCATTATAAAATCTTGTGTCTCTAACTTTTCTTCTTCATCGTCTATTTCCATCTCGTCAAATCATTCCCCCCAAATTTTAATTTTTCCACCAATTCAACCATCTTCTTAGTGCTCAAAGGCCAACTCCATGTATAATTGAAAACAATCTTGAGTAATTAATCATTAGGATGGAATTATGAAATGAGGTTATGAAGCACCCCTTAATTTCATAAACCCATTTTTTCTCTTCAAATTTGAATGGGTGCTCATCAATAATAATCATTTCAGCTAAGCATAACCTAACATATTTTGCATCAAATTTCCAAGTAAAAATTATATGGTCACCCTTGCTTCTCGTCATCTACATGTAAGATTCATTGCAAAGATACTTGTTTTTTTACGGGTGGACATTATATGGGTTCTTTTTACAAGCTCTCATGTCATTATTAAGTGAACTAGTGCCATTCAATTTTGGGTTAGATGAATATAACTTACCATAAAAGTTGTAATTTGGTTTTCGCACATCTTCGCCATCAATAAATATTATAAAATGATCCCATTTTGCAACCCTCGACTTCATTGCTTATATATTCGATTTAGAAGTTGTACTAAAAGCATTTATGTTGGCCAAAGTTTGAAGAGGGGTTGTAGATTTTGCTTTCATATTGGTTTGTACCTTTTCTTTAGCCATTTGTAGAATAAAACCTAACAAGAATTTATTTTTTAGCTAACAAAGTACATGTCATGAACCAAAAGATAATAGACACAAACCTAAAACAAACATACTAATTTATAAAATTGTTGAAACATAGCAATAATAAATAAATAAAGATATTAGCACTTTCAATAATAATACAACTAGACTTATAGATATAGAAATTAATTATAGAGAAACAAACTACAACATTAAGTTTATCACCCATAAAAAAGGCAATATAATTACCAAAACTAAAGAAAAGGTGTATGTGTGACTTTCAAACAAAACACAATTACCAACATTAGGTTTATATTCGTCTTTAGTAGTTTATGGTTTTAGTTACTTACTTTGAAGTGTCATAGTTTAACTCATGCAGTTTATTGCTTATCCAAACTTTATTATCATCGATTAAGAATTCTTCCAATATACTTTTTTTTCCATTTGATTGGATATTTTTTTGTTGTGAAGATGTTAGAATTATCTTGCCAGCTAAACTACCTTTGCATTATCTAACCTCTTATGTTCGAATAATGTCAAGCCCTAGCACCACTTTCTGTTTTCATCATCTCCTTAGACTTATTGACTTTTGATACTTGAATTCTACAAATAGTATTTAAGTTTGTATCTTTATGGATTAATTGATACAAGACAAGTTTTGGTGCTAGGTGTTTCAGTTGATTTTAGGGTTTATTTTGATGTTAAAAGGTGTAGAAACTTAGATGAACAACTAGGGTTTGTATGGATTGCATTAAAAAAAAAAAAATCAAGAACAAGGTGATTTTTAAGGATGTTGGGTGAGAAAAGTAACACTTAAATAGTAAAATAAAATAAATATTTTAGGCATCATACTAAAACATGCTTACACATCACACTCAAAGTTCTAAAAGCATCGCACAATTGGATAAATTACATAACACAACTCAAAAAAGCATAATTGTTAGAATTCATTTATTAAATCAAATTTTGAAAAATATTAAGTAAAATATTAACAAGCTTAAATATTTATAAAATCTAACTAAATCTTAACTACTAGAATTCCTTTATTGAATCAAAGTCATTTTTAATAAAAAAAAATCATTAGCATACTATTTCTTCCAATTTAAAATTGTAGTAAAGAAAACATTGTCTGTACTTTGGATCATTATGAAATTTGATTTTATGAGTGATGAAGAGGACAATGGATGTAGAGAGAGATGTGAGGATGGAGCTAAGAGCTAATTTTAGGATAAAGAGGATGGATGGAGTTTGTAGAGAGAGGTGCAAGTATGGATGGAAGGAGGCAGGAGATGATTGCATCACTGGAGGAGACGACATAAAGCTGAGATTGGAGATGATGTGAAGCAAAAATGAGGTGCCATATTTACTAAAAGCAGGGATGATAGTGTGAAGCAAAGATGAGAGAGCTTGCGTGAAGCTGGGAAAGGTGCTGGGAGATAGGAGATGATGTGAAGTAGAAAGAGGTGAAGGTTGGCATGAAGGGAGGAGAGAGAGAGAGAGAGAGATGTGAGGATCGACGTGCCAGAAGAAGAATGAATGAAAAATTAGATTTAGTATTACTCGATAGTACTAAATATTGAAACCAAGTAGTTTTGGCAACCAAAACAATTTTCTTAAGTAATATGCTTCGATTTAGTTTTTTGATCGAATAGTGCCCATTTTAAGTTACTAGGATGAAATTAAACAAGCGCGCGCACACACACACACATATATGTGTGTATGTGTGTGTGTGTCTACATATATATATATATATATATATATATATATATATATA